>JACXGK010000218.1:0-23905 GCA_016801125.1 Novumbra hubbsi | reverse complement strand
AGCACAAGGATCGATATCTGCACCTTTGTGCGAGTTGGAACAAGAGGAGTGCTGTCAGAGCCCCACAAAATGACCTTCAGTGGTGTACGTGTGTGCATGTGTCTGACCAAACTGTCAGAAACAGACTCCATGAGGGTGGCATGAGGGCCAAACTCTAGTAGGACCTGTGATCACAGCCCAGCACCGTGCAGCTCCATTGGCATTTGGCAGAGAACCCCTCGAATTGGCAGGTCCAACATTGGCGCCTCATTTTCTTCACATATGAGGGCAGGTTCTCTCCGAGCATGGATGTGAAAGAATCTGATCTAGGTATTTTCTTGGAGCAGTGTATTAATTCCTTATCCCCTATGCATTTGTGAGATTGATTAAAACATCAGTTCAGTAAATTCCCACTTGAACTAAATTCCCTTTTTGCAATTACGTGGAGTTTAGGGAGAATAGATTTGCACTTTCCGAAGACTTCTGACAGAAAAATTGTCTTGCCCAACTAACCTCCTCACAGAAGCGGCACACATGCAACATGTTCTCCAGGTCGGTACGTCTTTGCTCCACGCGAAGCAAAAAGTTGGCCGTACTCGAGTTCAAAGTATTCAGCGTGGTCTGAGAAACCTCTCTCTCTGGGTTGGTGGAACCCAGAATCTTCTCCACCTCCATCATTAGAGTCAAGGTTTGTTGTTTTTTCTCCTGTGATGAATAACAAAATGTAATTAAAGTGAACTCCCACCTCTGCTACATTCTCTCCCCATCTGAACATTACGCAAGTTTTGATAAGCGCTTGGCAACATCGTACATTATAGGATTATTCTCCTGAGAAATATGATCTGACTGTTAGGACATACTTGACATATAGGCACATATAGGACATACTTGATTATATTCTATATTAAAAACCATATATTTAAAGGAATTTAAATTTGCAAAGGGGGAGATGGGACCTAGTGCCTGTGGGTGTGTAAAATGTATCTTAGGTATCAAACTCCAACGCGAGATAAGGAGGCTAGCATTTCCAAATGACTGAAGGGAGTACTTTTGCGTTCATGCTTAACCTATGTCAATGGGGGCGGTCTACACAAACATAAGAGTTACACTACATAAAGGCATGGCTGGCCAAGCCCATTACGGATGATTTACCATCCTGTTGGGTTTATCTCGAGGGTTTGACAGAAAACCTACAGTACAGTATAGTATATTTCCAGAAACAGGGTTCTGCAGCCCTGTACTAAAGATTTGGACATGAAAGCCTACTCTGTGAATTTTAAAAACACTCTGGATCACTGACACAAATATTTTGTCTGGACCCCATGCACCCTCTAACCCAAGC
The DNA here is from genome assembly GCA_016801125.1 of Novumbra hubbsi. Classification (NCBI taxonomy): domain Eukaryota; kingdom Metazoa; phylum Chordata; class Actinopteri; order Esociformes; family Umbridae; genus Novumbra; species Novumbra hubbsi. The sequence continues at coordinate 22,584 of JACXGK010000218.1, read as the reverse complement.
TGAGCTGTACCTTGGCATGGGAGAGGAAGGAGGTCAACTGCTGAAGGGTTCGGTTGACACTCTCCAGGGTTTCCTCGCTCGGGTCGAAGCCCTTCAGTTGCTGCTCTCCTTCTGCATGAAACCACGCCTCGGCCTACGGGGTGCACAGACAGAAGAAGAATAAGTCCTCAGCCTACGCATAGACTTCAATGTCAATGGGACAAACAACATCAGTTCTACACAATATAGCTCTATGCGTGGCCGAGGGAAGTAGGTGAGCTACGGGCTATGCTTCTATGTCAACATGTGTTGATATTCGATTCCACCTCTCTGAGTCTGAGCAGGAGGTCCAGGTGCTGCAGTGACTCATTGGACCTCATCACCAGTGTGTGGACACTCTCCTCCACCTGGTTGTACAGCACCGTCACTGACTCCATGGCGTCCCTGGAGTGAGAGATAGAAGTTAGCAGGGATTCCTCCCTGTCCTCAACTCCCTACATGTTACCAAGCAGACAGTGACTGCAATTACCTTTGTGCAGACGTCATTTGACTGCACCAATCACACGTCTATGAATGCTTCATGCAAAAAACAAACTAAGGATTTGATTAGGAGCAATACTGTGACGATGGCAGTCCTGCTTTTCCTGGACTGGATATTGACCTCCATACATTTGATGTCTAACACATTGCCAGACTTACTGAAATAATTATTATACTAAGTCCTTATCTCAGCCAATCCCCTCTGTGTGCACTCATCAACATTAGCCAACCAGACAGAATTTGCTCTGATTCCTCCCTTTGGTAATTTCTAAAGTCAACACCTCCGTTTCCTTAATTGGCTTATCTCGCTTGATAAAGGTCAAACAAAACCAAAAACATACTTGTAGTCATCAGAATTGGCAAATCGAAACTCTTCTCTCCTCATTCTGGCAAGGATGGCTCCACCTTCTCTCTGTAAAGTAACCAATCGGGCGTCCTGCAGCACCTCTTTCATTGACGTCTTCTGATCTTGAATACACATCTGCACATCCTGAACACAAACAAAACAACAAACAAAAACAACCTAAAGATACATGCTTAGCCCCAATGAGATTGTGTATTCCATTTATAATATCATCTTAACGAATTTAAATGACTGCACGAAACGACAGCTACCTGTGCGGTGTCGATTTTGGGATTTCCATCAATGTTCTTGATGGCTCTGTGTAGAAGGTCGGCTGTGCCTTGCAAGTCTGACAAGAAGGAAACCAATTTCTGAAAGAAAGAAAAATAATATTATTTTTAGTTTCTAGACTGAGCCAAAAACAAGGACAATGTAATTTATTATGGAAACAATGAAAACAACTCTGGCTGTCTAGGTTTTTGGTAAGCCACTTACTGTACGTTGCATAGAAAAGGAGACATTTGTATATAGCGTTACTGCATGTTCATTCAGATAGATTACTCACAACAATTATGAAAACATAAGGAAATCCCTTGCGCTAGCAGAGAAGTGAACAACATTCAACATTCCATGGAAATCGTATTTTATGACCTTTCCATGACCTTTCCAAAAATGTTGTCTATCAGCGAGGACACGGGAAAGTGAGTAATACCAGTCAAGGCAACGTCTAAGAGTCCGGTCTTTCTAGCAACGGGGGTCTGTTTACTGGTCAAGCAAGCCACTAACGAGTTAACCAAATGAAACATTTTTGCACTTAACCTCTGACATTTTGGCACTTAACCTCTGACTCTACAGCACTTATATCTTGAGTTAAAACTAAAAAAATATTTCCATGTGCTCTTTGGAGGAGCTGTCCTATCTAATGGGGTAGCATTATAAATTCCACATGTGCTTTAAAGGGATAGTTGTTTACCATGTTTAGTTTCAAAAGGCATATAACAAAGGGCGTGGTGTTTATCAATGGTAGAATGAATGAGAAAGCTTTATTAAAGCACCGTTTTTCCCTGCATAAGGACATTCAGGATTCCTGTCCGTGGGGTGGAATTTGTTAACATTTTCACATGTCATGATACATGCAAAGTCACGTGCAACATGAAAGGGCACATATTCTACGGCACCTGGTGAAACTGCAGCCAGTCAGCATGGCTGTAGGGGAAAGTTCCTCCCAGGTCAGAGGTTAGCTGTCGTCCGTCCACAACCTTGTGCAGGGCCTTCAGAGAGGTCACCACGTCCATCTGATTGATGGGAGGAATGTGTTGGGTGGTGAGCCATGCTATTGGGACGGGGCCATGTGTTGCTTGAAAGCAGCACAACAGTCACATCGCTGTTCCATTTAAGTGGCCCATCTTTTTCGAATAAGCCGGGACACGACACCTTGAGAAACGAGACCGGGCATGCATGAGTGTGACCTCTGACCTGTAGTCCCGGATATCTTTCGGGGCGAGGACTTGTGTCTTTATCCACCAGCAGCAGCACATTATGGACTGCATGTAGGGCCTGTTCCTATGGAGACCAAACAGGACAAGGTATCATGGAAGGTCTTCGTATACGCACGTGTTACTTAGGCCTGGTCAGCTGACCTCGTGGACGGACGCAGGACCAGTGGAAAGACATCACCAAGAATTTATGGAAGGAGAAGAAGGTGAACAGAGGGGTCATGCTATGGATGTGGTGACGACCCCTGGAAATAAGATCCGTTATAAACAGCAACCAGCCTCTTTAAACCCAGTCCGTGACAAATCCAAGGAAGCATCGCCCCCTAGTGGCGTTTCCTGGAACTACCCATCCACAAACGTTCGTGATTCACAAACCAAAGTGAATAGGGTATATTTGCAGCGCACTGGGGGTGTTACCTAATACAGGGGTTTCTGACTATTATGGTACTGGTGGTGCAAAGGGAAACTGGACACCTCACTGCAACAGGCTATGGAAAATTCAACACCTCCATTAACCAATTTCAACCTACTAGAACATTGCTGTTAAATTGAACGAAGCAAGTCAAAAGTAGAAGAAAATATCCCAAGGATTTGCATGAGAACTGGTCAAATCTACACAGGAGAACGTGTGGGTCTCTGCAAAGAACCGTCAGAAAGGACAATCAGAAGCAACTACACCTTATTGACCAAATTGGATGTTTCACTCCAATTAGATCTATTGCTTGTGTTGTGTCTGTTAAGTAAAATCTGTGTTGACTGGTGTTTCAGAGGTTATCTGTTGCGTTAGGTCTGCTGTTCTCAATTTCCTGTAGATCATGAACAGTGATTGTTCTCTTTTTTCACTCATTGCTGAAGAATGCAAATAATATCCTGCAAAACCCAATTGTTTCTAAATCTAAATGGAACCGCTTTCCTAATGCATTTTAACACTCAGGAAACACAACGAATGAGAACATTTCCACACAACTGATCAGACTAAAAATGTGGGCACAATTCAAATAACCCAGTAGCAGGATATTCTAAGATACTATATCCAGTAATACTAAGCCCACATTGAAATACACAATGAAAGGTTTAATTAACAAGAATATCAACCTTTTACAATGGCCAACTCAGGCTGTTTACTATAACCCAATTGAAAATCAAGGATTGGAATTGGGAGTCCATGAGATAAATCAAAGGCTATCCAAGATCTGAAATGATCCCTGTTTCCTCTAAATGTCCTTTCTGAAAATGGGAATTCGAATCAAACTTGTCTGGGAGGCACAAATAAATGGCTTTCCTCAATGGACATTGATGAGCAAATTTGCAGCTCTGAAGTCCCTTAATGGACGTTTACATTGGAAATGTTTTGGTCCAAGGATTAAGCTTACGTTACAAGCATTAATCCTGGACAAATGTCCTCTTGGAGCATGTAACTTGCATTTTAAGCTCTCTCGTTTCTTTGGGTTTTTAGAGAAATGGAGGAGAGAGTTTTTGTTGAATCGGTGGTACCGGTTTCTGGTTTCGTCTTTGCATGGTAGTGTTTATACGTGCAGCGACGTACTGTGTTCCTGAGCCCATGTAATGATTTCCACCGCAGAATCGTGTCTGTTTTCAATGCAGTGCCGTCTGAGGGCCCGAAGATAATGGCCAGCCAATATCGATGTTCAGGCTTGTCCCTTGCATGGAGAGATTTCTCCGCATTCTTTATATCTTTTAATGATATTGTATACCGTAAACCTTTGCAATTATACACTGAGAAATGCCATTCTTAAATCGTTGACACTTTTTGCCGTCAATGTGTTTCACAGAGAGGGGAACCAATCTTTACTTCTGGAAGACTCATCCTCTAGGGGTTGCCTTGTTTTATACCCAATCATGTTACTGACCTGTTCCCATTCAACCTAATTAGTTCTGAGATGTTCCACCAGGTTCATTTTGTTTGCATTACACAACTTTTCCGGTCTTTGTAGCTCCACAGATACGTTAATGGCTTGACACTCCATCTCTTCACCTCAGAGACAAGAGATGAATCTTATAGTTAACACAAGGACTCCTTGTTCCTACCTGAACCCTCAGTAGGGCTTTGTAGAAGAAGGAGGGAGGTGGTTGGTTCCTGGCATCGATCACCACCGTCAGGCCCAGGGAGCGCACAGCTTTCCTAGGTGAACACAAGAACACAAGTTGAGGCACACTGAGAAGGTATCCATTTGCACTGCCGTGGTAGTTACCTCACACTGCTGCTTAGCGAAACAGATTTCTTCACACAGAGACCTCCACAAAAAGGGCATTACAAAGGAATCCTCCCGAAAGGGGAGCCTCCCAAAATATGCCGCTTGGATGGCTCACTTCACCTCATATCAAACTGTGGACTGAGCTTAAACACATTCTTATTTCTTACTTTCTTGGATCTGACGTGTGGTAGTATTTCAGTGTCATTGATCTCCATATCCCAAATATTAGCTCTACCCCAGTTGTTAGTGCAAATCAGACTAGCGGCTGTCTTTTCCTTAAGAGTCAGAATACCTGACGGTTAGCTTGCCAAAAGGCCAAGGGTTACCATAGATTCATGATTGAGATGTAAATCCCTTTGTGAAAACGGCTGAAGTAAAAAGGGTTTCATGAAATACATTTGATTGATTCACGTCAACGGGACAGTCTGTTAAGGCAGAAGTCACCTTTAACATCCACATCTGCCCAATAACGCTTTGAATACACATCAGAGGGTCAAATGTTCATAATTACAACACAGCTAAAACATGCCAATGTGAAAACTCTTTGTCTTTCATGTTAATCAACTACATTTATTCCTCTGGAGTACTTGATTCCTTTGAAATGGAGTTTAAATAGATCTGCAGGAGCTGTTGTGTATGTAAGGCAGGCTTAGTCTTGATGGTGCAGTGGGCATGTAATGGATTGGAACCAAAAAGATCATAAGGTTAAATTGTTACTAAAGCCTTGTTCCCACGAACATATGCTCAATGCCTAAGGAAAGAAAGCTAAGAGCATCGCTGAAACATTCAGTGACAGTTTTAAGGAAGTTAAGTAAAAAACCTCAGCTGCCCTGAAACCATTGCAGGTTAAAGGTTTGCTTCTCTATCCAGAACGCTCAAAAACATTTTCTTATCACAAAACACATTCCCCCTACCAATGTAAAACAAAAAAAATAAAACATAATTGAAAAAAGACAATAATCAGACGAAGCAAATTTGGCTTTAAAACGAGCCTGTCTGGAAAACCAATTAGCTCTAATGCTTTAGGGATAATCCCACTAGATGGCTTACATTCGTTCATCTATTTGGAAATGTGGGAGAATAAGGTCATACAGTCCCCATTTTAAGGTTGTCCTTATTTCTCCCATTGGAGTGGCGATAAGATACGCAGGGAAATCAGTGCCAAGATTGGGCACTTCCATTTCATAATCATCAAACAGGTAAATAGGAGTTTTGTTGTCCCCATTAAGGGTGCTCAATATGGGTACTATGGCCAAAGCGCCATGTCAACACTCTACTGCCCTCATGTGGTGATAAGAGGTTCACAGAAATCCACCACAGTTTTGAGCGGGTGTGGAACTTAATACCAAGCAATGTATAACACTCAGTGTCACACCCCTCCCATGACAGGTCATCACACACATTTGGGTTTTGTCACTATCCCGTCCGGAGATGCATAATAAATGAGGTGAGAGCGAGGAACTGTTGCCCCCCCCCCCCCCCACACACACACTGCCCCTCCCTGGAAACAAGTGTCCTCCCCGTTTGGTTCTACCTGGGGATGGACTGGAGGTACAGTAGCGCTGTGCACACTTCCTGAGCGGACAGCAGGGGTGACATCCAGCCCTGCACGTCTCCATGGACCTCCAACACCGCCCTGCCTGCCTTGTCTCTGGACCCTGTGGGAAGAAAGGACACGTAGGGTGGTGATGTGGACAGTGTCCTATACAATGGGAAACATGAGAGCCTCTTGTCGTCAGACCACACTGAGTGACCCGGTTATGTCATGCAGATTAAAAACGCAGTACCTGGTAGGCTTACAACGCCCAGGTGAAGCAGGTCGCTAATGCTTCTGAAGATGGAGTCTTGGGTGGAGGAAGATGGAGGACCTCCGGTTACGGGGGACTGGGGTTGGACGGGGGGCGCTGAGGGCTTGGTGATAGATTTGTGGGGCTGTACGGTTGTTTCTGTGTCACCTTTGCCTGGCTGGGAATCTTGGGGGGGAAGGGGGGTGGGGTGACAGATGGCAATTTAACCTGAAACACTCTTTGACGGAATGGTTATTTAACCAGAAATACTGTATTGTTGTATTCATAATTGTTTTTAATTTTGACAGAGTTTTATTCAAGACTTTGTTCTAACCCTTTTGTGGCCAGTTAAATGGAATCATCACAAACAAAAATGCTAAAGCAAAAGACTTCATGAACAGATCGCTCAATGCCCAGGAGTCAAGAACAAAGCTCTACTGTATTGTCTTCCTGGTCAAATTGTCAGGACATGGAAAAGGTTCAGACTTGATCTATTCCATTTACAAACAATACTTTTTATTAGTCACTGCTTTTCCTGTTTGATGATCTTTTATCACTGGGAGCCTTTTTTAGACAAGTTTTAAATGCTGACTTTCATTTAAACCTTAGTCTTATATGCCACAACTATCACTACTACATGCCACTACGGTCCTGTCACCAACCACTGAGACTTGAGAGCCTGGCTTTGATTCATCGTTGAGCCAACAAAGGACCACTGATTCTTCTGCTAAAACTCCCACCTCTATCTGTCCCTACTTTGTCCATCAAACCAGCATAAATGCCTGAAAAGCACAGCTTGAAGAAGTGCTATGGAGTTTGCATCATTCCCTGTCAGCAGTGTGTGCAGAAGTCTATTGCAACCTCCCCCCACCCTTGCCCCATGTCAGGAGATTGGGTGCCCTTGTAAGTGCCCCTGTGAGGGCTTAGTGAAGGTGTACTGTTGCTTTTCATTAAAGGAATGTCATGTTTACTACCATAGCCGGTGAGCACTGTCCTCATTGACCCCTCTCAGGGTCAAACCCTTTATGTACTATTTTCCATCCTTCTCCATGATGAATGTTTAGTGTCAAAGGTCATAGGGTATTCCCTCCGACGTTTGACACTAAACATTCATCAAAGTTGAGATTATATGAGTCGCTGCACCCCTTGAAGATGGATAGAGGACTAGAGCTTGGATGTAGGTCTTTTAAAAGAAGACATGGAATCCTTCCGTTACTACAAAGTAATCAAATGTGTAGGAGGTCCAATGTGTTCTGTCACAACAGGAATCTGGTGTTGTTCTAATCAGCCTATAGGAGCGTTAAGTCAACACATCCAAGACACAACACACAACAAATCAAAACGAGTGTGTGAGACTGTTCTGCCTTCCTGCATTCATCTTATTGCCTGTAAGAAACACTGATTGTGTATCCCCTAAACACAACCCCGGTCTCCTTCTGGGGAGCACGGGCAGATCCATTAAGGCCACACCTGTGTGGGAGCAGTCAGTTTGTTGAGTCATGTGATCCCCTTTGACAGATTGATTGACTGCTTGGTAACGGAGGCCAGTTTGTCTGACGACTGAAGCACATGGTAACGTATTTCCTGAACATAGTCACCCTTACCTTTCATGGCAGACGGGTGTCTCCTCAGTTCGGGAGACACCCGGCTGAAGGACGGGCCGCTCCTAGACGGCACCACCTGGCCACTGGCGGCAATCATCTCTTTGCAGATGTCGCTATGGCTTCTGTTGTTCAGTTTATAAACCGGGGGATTTCCTCTGGCTTTTTCAGAGACGGTGGACAATGACCTGAGCTTTCCCTTGTGCTTGCCAATAGTTTTGACCGCCTCCGGGTTCCAAACTAGCTTGGAGTTGACGTCACACTCATCAGCCAGGTGGAGGCCAGCCGGAGGCGACGTTACTGCTGAGGCAGATCGCGTTTGGGGGGCCCAGCGGTTAGTCTGACGTTCCTGATTTTGGGGTTCCACATGGCACAGTTTATGGATGGCTTCGTGTTCTTTAGTATGTTTTCGGGGGTCGTGAGCTATGGCTGCTTCGGTAGACTTGTGACCTGAGTGATTTAGAACCAGTGGAGGTTCATTAGTCAAGGGTACATGTGGATTGGACTTCGGTCCGACAACAGGCTCCTTATAGTGGCCGCAACACTCCCCCGATACCTGACCTGGACCTCCGGTGTGACCTCTGTGGCGTGACTCCTCGCCCTCGCAGGGGGCGTCCTCGTCCAGGCCAGACAGGACCCCCACGCTGCCCCTCTCAAAGGGAACTGGGTTGCACAGCGCCGCCAAGTAGGAGTCCCTGTACCCGCATTTCAGTTCCTCCCCGCACGGCCTCCGTCCTTGCTCCCTCTGGCTGCATGGCGCCTCCGGAAACTGGAGGGTGCGCTCACACCGGACGCTGGTTCCCAGGGGCACCGGGGGCGGGGGCCTGACCGGTTTGAACACGCGTGGGGAGGAGACGTTTGGTGTCTCACCGCTTCCAGCGAGGGGCCGTTTATCCTTGGAGAACTCCACCAGATCCACATAGTCCCCCTCCATCTCGCGGGCGTTCCGGCTGGTGTCCCACGCGTTGGGCGATACCCAGCCCACGGGCTTGACGAGGGGCTTGCCGCGCAGCTCGGGCGCGGCTCTCTCGTGGTCCCCCTTGATTAGTTTGGAAGTGCCGTCCGTGAGCCTCAAGGACACGGAAATGCCGTCCCTGGTGGGGAGGATCATGGTCTCCAGGGAGAGGGCGGAGGAGGTGGCGGAGGAGGACATGGGGGGACGCTGCCCGAGCTGAAAGGGGAGGCCGCGGCTAGCGCTCGCCCCGCTCACGGCCTTGGGCTTGTCCCGGAACTCGGGGACTGCCACTTGCGCCCAGGGCACCTTCATCACTCCCTGGTCCGTAGACAGCAGGCAGCGGGACAGCGGGGTGCCTTGGCGACCATCGTTGACCTCCCTCAGCCAGTCGAGGGTGAAGATGCAGGGGTACGACGTCTCCGGGACGGGGGTCTCCTCCACCTGGCGGCAGCCCTCCTCCAGGAGGCTCTTGAGGACGATGCGGGACGCCTGTTCGCCGAAGGCCTCCACCTGCAGGTAGAAGTCCCCGGGGCGCAGCAGGAGTGGGTTGAGGGGCGCGAGCTGGATCACGGTCCTGTCGTGAAGACACAGTGGCCAGCCCTCGCAGCGGAACAGGACGTCAGAGTAAGCAGCCTGGCGGAGAGGGAGGGAGACGTGGCATGAATTGGATGGATTGGTAGATTTACGTCAGTAGGTGTGAAAAAGTAATGGTTCCAGCTCAGCACCCGCCCCACTGTTCTCAACCAATCATCGATGCCCTTTATAGTATAATTCTAAGGATTAAAATGAAATAATCTTAATTTAGATTCTGGTGACCACTAGGGGTGCATTTGAAGTATGTAGACATTTATAACTTGAGACATTGGTTATGAAAGAAAAACAAGAGTAAACACCAGATTTTGGCCTAAACCAGACATTTTTTGAGCCTCCAATGTAGACTGGGATTCCAGAAGTTTTGTTTTGTACACCATGTGGCGAAATCATTAAATGTTATCCTTCGCTGAGCGATTGCATAACCGTTGTATGTCTGATTCAAAAATGAATAATCTGAATTGATGATGCAGAAACACCCGCTTGGATACATACCCTGACAAATGACTAGACCCTATATGTTTCTTCTAATAATGTTACTACCTTCGTTGTAAACTTTTAGTTTTATTGTTACTGAACTCCATATGTTTTCTGTGTGTGTGTGACAGAGAGTATGGGTGTGTGAGTGTTTTGTGTGTGTGTGTGACAGAGAGAGTATGGGTGTTTGTGTGTGTGACAGAGAGAGAGAGTGTGGGTGTGTGTGTGACAGAGAGAGAGAGAGAGTATGGGAGTGTGAGGGTTTTGTGTGTGACAGAGAGAGAGAGTATGGGTGTGTGTGTGTGACAGAGAGAGAGTATTGGTGTGTGACAGAGAGAGAGAGTATCTGTGTGTGTGTGTGTTTACTCACACACGCCGCCTGCTGCACGCTCTCCAAGAGGTGTTTGGATGGGATGAGGAAGTCCAGCAGGCAGTGTAACGCGTCTCCCTGGTAACGCTCCTCGATGGTCCTGAACAGCTGACTGAGGACGATGGGCGCTGTGGCCTCGAACGGCGGGAAAAGGGCCGACAGAGCACTTTGGATGGACGAGTCCAGGGATTCTGGATTCTGGTGGGTCGAGAGAACGCACCAGGAAGAGAACGTGGGGAGAGAGGCTTTTTTTTGTTCACACTTTCATTTTACACACAATCACAGTGTGAACACAAAACCACAGTGTGAACACATGACATCTGTGTGAACACATGACATCAGAGTTAACACATAACCTCAGAGTGAATACATAACCACAGCGTGAAGACATAACATCCACATAAACACATAACCTCAGCCTGAACACATAACATCCTTGTGAACACATAACCGCAGTGTGTACACATAACATCCGTGTGAACACATAACCGCAGATTGAACAAATAACCGCAGATTGAACACATAACCGCAGATTGTGTGTCTGTGTGTGTGTCAGAATGTGCATACGTGTGCTTGTGCCTTTGTGTGTTAGTTTCAGAAGACCCTTTGACTTCCAGTAGTTTCAACAGCGCTGCTTTTGTTTGAAGAGCATCCATATAACCTCAGAACGTCCAGAAAGATAAATACTCTGGAAGTGAAGCCACAGGACAGATATCTAGCACCACACTGGGCCCTTTGGAAGGCTTCAAAGCCAATCACTGAACCCAGAAAACAAGTTAAACTTTGAAGTACTGTTGAGCATTCTGTGTGAATTCTGTGTAATGTTTTGTGTGAATATATATAGTGTTCTGCGTAAATATATATAACGTTCTTTATGAATATATATACAGCATTCTGTGTGAATAGAATTTCTGAAACTTTTGACGTAGTAGCCTTAAGTTGTCATCATAATCAACATCATACAATAATGATTTGCTGTCAATAAGAAGCATTCCTCTTAAAAATTATCTGTTACGTTTTTGTCATAATTTTTGTTTCAGGAGAGAAATTAAAAACTGATGGTTTGAAGGATTGCTGTCACTGTTTGACAAAGGGGAATTAAACTCTATAAGAGCCTTAGGCCTTCCATGGACATACTCATGTCTGCATTCAGTGACCGTTTCATGCTCCTCCAAGATACACCTCATTTGAGTTGGCATACTTCAAACAGGCACAGGGTCAGGTTCTGATCCGATTCAAACGGACAAGACTTAGCGGGAGAACATAGAATGGTAAGGTCCTCATCACCGGGCCCGGTAGAGAGGAAGCCATGTAAAAGGACACAGTTGTGTGCTGAAGGTATCCACAACATGATCGTTTACTAAATACATGCACAAGTCCAAGCTACGCTGCACACGTGTGTTTTTCAGATTGTCTCGGCTGTTGGAATGAGGAATCAGAGCACATCTGCGTGTGTTTGCACCAAGTCGACTCCTTGACCCAGCTGTGGAGAGCTCTGCTAGCTTAACAGGCATCACACGGCAACACCAATGATTCTCAGATGTTGTCCAGAATTAGAAAATGGTGTACCGCCAACATTCCTCAAGGTCGAAAAACTTCAGAGAAAACGAATTTTTCGTTGTGTAATGTAGTATGGTGAAAACTGAAGAGAATATAATCCCACTGTTGGGAAGAAACCAGCAATTGTTTGAAATGTCTTCTATATTATCTAATTGATTCTTGATTATCAAACAAACATGTAACATTCAACCTTTTCAGAGGCAGGCAGTAGGGTTTGGTAAATTGTTCACTGCAGATTGTCAACTAGTGGCTCAGAGATTCGAACAAGCAGCGAGCTGTATAATGGCCAAACACTTAAACCAATCAACTTTCTTCCATAGATCAACCACTGGTCCTATCTGTAAAACCCTAACCCTATCTGTAAAACCCTAACCCTATCTGTAAAATCCTAACCCTATCGGTAAAACCCTAACCCTATCGGTAAAACCCTAACCCTATCGGTAAAACCCTAACCCTATCTGTAAAAGCCTAACCCTATCCGTAAAAACACAATCCTAACCCTCTCTCTAAAACCTTAAAGGCTGCAAAGTGAAATGTGTTGATTTAATTATTAACCTCCATCTTCATAAGTACCATAGCTAAAAATCCCTCTCTCTTTACTTTGTGGAATCTAATCCCGTTCAAAGATTACAATAATGTTTGAGGTTTCCGTGTGGATTAATGAACATGCTAACTGAAATCCATTACTTAGAAAAGCCATGGATTTCAATGGACAAGGCTGGATCATTATTTCTTGCGAATGCAGGTTGACTTTAGGTGTGTATTTGATTAGAAAGGGCCTGGGTTTGGCTGCCAGTGGGAGACTTTTCACCCGGTCAGAATTTCAGAAGCAGGTTAGGATGATATACACAGCATGAGGACGAGATACACAGCATCAAAACATGAAGGAAGAAAACTATGTTTCTATTTTTTTTATAATATGGCCACAGAGAAAAGTCATTCCTTGTTTCCTTTTTTGTTAAGAAATTCACGCAAGCTGTTTTGAAACTTACACCAAACATCTAAGTAAACAATTAAAATCACGGGCTCCAACCTGTGTGAATTTCATCATGGCATCGTATGCACCGATAGGATGCACCCAGAGGTTCTCAGGTGGAGTCTGGGGAAACGTGAGGGTCGGTCAATGGCCTTAAGGCCTTCGTCGCCCTGGAACTGCTTTCACACTCTGGCCACATGAGGCCGGGCACCCCAGCATAAGGTCTGACAATGGGTTTGATATCATCTCGGTACTCACAGCCATCAGGATACTGTTGGCTAACACGTGGAGGTCTGTGCGAACCTCCAAGGAACTGCCTCCCCAGAACATTACTGACCCACCACCCAACCCTTCCTCCAAGATGACGCTGCAGGCAGCATTACGTTCAGCATGGCGTCTCCAGACTCTTAAGTCTGTCACATGTGCTCATGTGTGAACCTGCTCTCATCTGTAAAAACAGGGCGCCAATGGTGGACCTGCTAATCAGATGTTCTCTACCATTAGCCGATCAAGCTGCATGGTGCTGGGCTGTGTTTAATGAAAAGGTTCCCCAGACGGAACAAGCTATGCTTCTTGCACTGCTGCAGTGTTTCCCAATCCTGGTCCTGGGACCCAAAGGCGTACATGTTTTTGTACACACCTGATTAAAGTGTTACCCTATCCCTTACAGACTTAATTGACATGATCTACCCATCATCAAGCCGTTGATTTGATTCAGGTGCACCCCTCGCTGTCCCCGGTACCAGGATTGAGAAACACTACTATACCATTTTTTTTGACTTACTGAGGTCAATATTTTTTTACCATATTTAGATGTAATGTGAATACAAATTGCGTGAAGGTGATGCTAATTTTAGGGTTTGTGTTTCAGTCATTGCTGCATTTTATTATTAATTAATATTAATATAGCCATTCCAAAGGTCCAATCTCTCGGTTGCCATATGAACACTAACAGGAGTCTCACAAAGATCAACAATAAAAGAATACACTGTAGCTATTGTATGTTCTATAACATAGAACGCCTGGATGTTCTCTTCCAGATGACTCTCTCTTTTATTAGCTTCCCACGTGGCTTAATGAACAAAAATACATTCCTGAGAAGGTCAATTTTAAAACCAGACAGGCTAGATTAATTGGAGATTTTGACTTCGACCCTGACTCACCCACCTCATGGGTGGCTTGGCTGATGATATACTCTGGTGACTGGGACCCCCCCCCCGTCAGATACTGTAAACAGTTCTACAGCTGGACCCGGTTCAGACTGGCTCTTTAAGCCAAGTGGAGAGAGTGTGTCAGGAAGATGAGAGAGCGGAGTTGTGGACTCTTTTGTATCCAGTTTCACTTGATCAACGGCCAGCGCGACAGGCCAGACAGAACAGGGCCCGGATCAGTTCACCATGATTCCCTCGTAGGGACGAACACTCTGTGGGTCTGGTATTTGCGCGAAGAAGCCGTGACTCAGATGGGGCTCTGCTAGCAGCCCGTCGACCTCAGACCACACGCTAAGCCCCGGCTTCAACCACTTTCAGCATCCTTCATCTGGAATTTGATCACCTGGTTACATGGCACAGGATGGCGTGAGACGCTCTGCAACAATAACAAATCAGGAAAAGCGAGTAACTAGAAGGCAAAAAAAATCTATGAGCCTGTGTGTGTTTTGTATGTGGCAAAGTGGGGGGAACTTGTTGCTTTGTTTCAATTACTATAAATGGTACATATGTATTTGTGTTCCAGCACTTTCTCTCACTAAATGGATTCCCATGAATGTTTATGTGTGGTCTCAAATCCATATCCTTCTACACTATACTCTGCCCTTGTTTTCCTCTCAAAACCCGCTGGAGGAGTAGGTCAGGGGGAGGGACCACTGGCTTTCTCATCCAATGAGTGTGAGGAGACCGTGGGAGGAGAAGGTCGGAGGGGAGGGACCTCTGGCTTTCTCATCCAATGAGTGTGAGGAGACCGTGGGGAACCACCAGAGCCTTCTAGTCCCTAGAAAAGTGGATACTGTATTTTCTGCATAATATACTTTTCTATTTTTCATAATTTATTTCTAAACCTTACAGCAATATTATCATTCAATCTTTTCAGCTTTTGTCGGAACGAGAACTGTTAATAATACCAAGCAGAAATAAATGGGCAAAATCTAGGCAACTACGGCAGCTATTGGCTAGGTGTTCAGATTCTGGTCAGAAGGCATCTTCCATTGCTGTGGACATCACTGTAGATTGACAGAAAACTCAACCAATCAGGATTTGACTGGCATGACCAGAGCTCACGGCTGAGTGGTGCTGCCCAGGTGGCCACTACTTCAACCGTCCTATAACCGCTGTGCTCTCTTAACCAAATGACGTGCTCTTGCTCCTCCCCTTCAGCCCCACGTACACCAGCTGTTTTATTCATCCATATGATGTCATCAAAAAGGACGGATTCGCTCACGTTTAAGACTGGGGTAGTTCAGCATGCATGAAGTATCTGGATGCATCTGGCATCTGTTTTACATTTTTGTGGTGCGCCAAATGTCTTAAAAGACGTCCCGCAAATAAAATCTATTATTATTATTCATAAAATAAATGAGTGTTACTAAGAATCATTTAATCTTAATGATTATTGGGTTTGACATTTAATAGGGTTTTTTTTAGAGGAGATGAGAGGTATGCATTTATTGTGATCTTCAAGGGCTAATGATTAATTCAAGCTTGAATCCATTATCAAAATATCTTTAAAGCAGCAAATCATTGTCATGTTTAGCAAGACTGGTGGAAGAAAGCGTATAAATATGAAAGTCTGCTAAATCACAATATAGTATCAATGTAATTTAGCAAGACTGGTGGAAGAAAGTGTATAAATCTGCTAAATTACATTGATACTATATTGCTAAAATGCTATTAAATCCTTAGTGGGCATCTAGGTAACATCCATTCTAGCGGTTTCATGTTTCAGATCAGTGCAAACAAAGAAGAGAAAAGAAATATACAAAACAAGAAGGGGAAACAAAGAGACCAGGAGACTAATTCGCCTCCCCCCTCATGTACGCAGACACTAGGCCACTTCTGAATCCAGCTGACAGTTACATTCCAGCTCCCCCACTCTGCTTTCTCAAGTATGCACTGCTGTGTGCGTCTGTTTGTGTCTGTGGGTCAGTGGGTGTCTGTGGGTCAGTGTGTGTCTGTGTTTGTGTGTGATCCAGTCCATATGTACATGTGGGTCTTGAAAAACTGCAAGGTAAACTTCTTCACTAGGAAAAATGTAATTTCTGTCTTAGGGGCTCAGTTTTGGGAAGAACGTACAATTGGGCATTAGAATTGGGATTTGTTTTATGTTTATGCATGACCAGTTAGGTTTAGGGCTAAAGGAAATTAATCTTTAGGTTAGGGTTAGATTTAGGGCTAGGGCATAGGGAACACGGATTCCTAGTTAAGGGTTAGATTCAGGGCGAGGCGATAGGGAACATGGATTCCTAGGTACGGGTTAGATTTAGGGCTAGGGGATAAGGGACACGGATTCCTAGGATAGGGTTAGATTTCGGGCTAGGGGATTGGGATCATGGATTCATAGGATAGGGTTAGATTTAGGGCTAGGGGACAGGGATAATGGATTCCTGGGATAGGGTTAGATTTAGGGCTAGGAGATGGGAAACATGGATTCCTGGGATAGGGTTAGATTTAGGGCTAGGAGATGGGAAACACGGATTCCTGGGATAGGGTCAGATTTAGGGCTAGGGAACAGGGATAATGGATTCCTGGGATAGGGTTAGATATAGGGCTAGGGGATAAGAAACATGGATTCCTGGGATAGGGTTAGATATAGGGCTAGGGGATAAGGGACACGGATTCCTGGGATAGGGTTAGATTTAGGGCTAGGGGACAGGGATAATGGATTCCTGGGATAGGGTTAGATTTAGGGCTGAGGCTTCCACCAGTATTGCGGGGAACACGGATAGAACAACCAAGATGCTTGTGAAAAGCCTGGGGCTTCCCATCTGCCACCTATTGTCCTGGTAATCCAGTGGTTTAACCATATTCAACACAGCCACTGTTCATTGATGGTAGCTAGGTCTTTGTGTGACATGATTGTCTGCTCTGGGTTGTGTCTTGATGGGTAGGGTTTCTTCTTGTCCGTCAGAGGGATGTGATAATTATAGTCCTCTATAGACCTTTTGCCCGCTGTCTTCCTACCTGCAATCTCTTTCTCTTTATCTCTTCAATTCAATTTCAATTCAAAGGAGCTTCATTGGCATGACAAACAGGTGTTTGCATTGCCAAAGCATCATTACAACAAGCAGTCAAACATGTCGAGTACAAAAACACAATGTATAGAAAAAAGAGATGAAAGACTCTATAGTGTGCAATAACTTGTATATGGTAGTTTTACCTAAATGTGCAAGTTGAGTAAATAATTGTATGTTACACCTCGTTTGGTGTTTCTCCCCACCTCTCTCTCTCTACCTCCCTCTCTCCCCACCTCTCTCCCTCTCCACCTCTCCCTCTCCACCTCTCCCTCCACCTCTCCCTTCTCCACCTCTCTCCACCTCTCTCCCTCTCTCTCTCCACATCTTACTCTCTCCCCACCTCTCCCTCCCCCAATCTAGTTGAAAGAAACTTTGTGCAGACAACTCTTGGATTTCAACAGCTATGTAAACAACCTCATATGCTGTGTGTCACACTGTCTGTGTCAGGCTATGTGTGTGTGTGTCAGGATGTGTGTGTGTGTGTCAAGACACAAACGTGATTAGAATGAGTTTAATCTCTGAGCCCCTTTGGGTCTTTGTCCACACGTCACAAGCTATAACTGACTTTGCAAAACTGAACTATTTATCCCATTTGAGTTAAATCCTTGAGCCAGTAGCAACTCTGGGACCAAGACCGCAGGCCGGACCCCAGGGAAAGCTACACAGGCTCTCTGTAAAATGTTCCAAGGAACGTCACCTGTGATTATTAATGATGTTTTGTGGGTTCAGAGAAAAGCCAGTGACCCTGGTGATTCACTTTGCCGGTCTGGCCACAGAAACACGGTGGAGAGCAGGTCCCAGAAAGCACATCGACGCAAAACAACCCCAGAACCATTACAGAAGAGTGGATACAAGGCACTAGGCAGGAACATTCCATCTGTGTTGTTCCCAAAACAAGCAACGACTAAACGTCTAAAATACCCACTGGATAGATGCTATCAGTGAAACACATAGGAGTTGTATTTACTCAGAAGGTGTCTTAAAGCTAGATCTGCCCTGGGGGCCATAATTAATGGGAATGGTTTACTAGAGGGGGGCGGAGCTGGAGTTTCAAACAGGCTGACCGCTCTGAGAGGACATTTGTTCAGGGCTTGTCCCTACCCTGAACCTTAACCCTAACTGAAACCTTTTATTCTAACCTTAACCCGTGCATAACCCTGACATCAACACTGAAGCAAGACACTTTTTTGAGTACACTTGCCAATAATTTAACAACGGAGCGCTTTAACATATAACGTAATATGTATTTCCAGCTTACGACACATGTTTTTCAGTCTTCCGTGTTTTCCTTTCCTTGCTCCCGTCAGGACTACTCCCATTGATTGGTTGGACAGCCCTGTCTTTGTATGGAGCCCTCTTGTAAACCTCGGCTCAGGGCTTTAGCTAAGGAACACACAATTGAACTAAGCCATTTCTAATCCTTTTAACGCCGAACCCGCCTACTATATCAAGACCCCAACAAGACCCTGTGGATCAGCTCACCACACCTTCAGGGGCTCTGCTCTTGCTCTGTGTGGGTTTGGCCCATAGCACTGTATTTAACATGTCCGTTAGCTCAGGCTGTGTTTGTTTGTGATGCTTTTAGGAATTCAAGTGCATCAAGTGTCTGGGGTGTAGTTCATCCTTGTCCTTAGTCAGTATTAAAAAGCTGGAATTAATCTTGACCGACACATTTAGGGAGGTCCACAGATCTGTTCTTTAGACATTAGCAAAGCCGAACACACGCATATATTGTGCCCAGTCACGGAGGCTATTGGCTTAGTGTCATAAAATGTTAAAATAAACCATCCACATCAGTATGTCTTGGTATGATGCCCTGTCACATATTGTTGAGAAGGGATAGTGGTTGAATGAACTGGGTCCCACTGACGAGGTTGACAGGAAGTGGAGGGCTATTTGTACTGGGTTCACCACAGGTTTGACATCCAAAAACCCAAACCCACATCCTCACTTCTGGCAAACCAGCACACAGAAAAAGGCTAAGACTGATAGCAGCAGCTGTCATGGATTTCTTTCTGAAAGATACTGGTGAATTTAATACCATTACTTATTATAAAAAAAAAAGAAAAAATTACAAAAACAAATATACATATCCCTCTAAACTTTTGGAACTGTTTGTTTTTGGAGAGTATGTCTCCCAAAGTACCGGTCACCTGGTTAACCAGGCCAAGCATTGGATGCAGCCCAAAAGGAGAGGCCTTAGCTCGTAAAGCGTCCTCTATGCAGTCCAGACATCCCGGCAAATAACTCTGTGTGAACATTGCTGTGTGACAACCAGTGGCCAGTCTTGAGTGTGTTTGTACAGGTGAACGGACCCTTTTTCCCTCGTTCTCAGCGAGGCCCAGAAGTTGCCAGTTTCTGAAGAAATCCCCCTCAGTGTGCAGGCAGGTGGCTGACCCCCAAGGCTGTGGTGTCATGAGCGGGAGAGGAAGCAGGAGACACCAGGTGATACCTTCACACTTGGCCTTGTCACCCATGTGCAAGATACATGAATTACGGGAGAAGTATGTCTCGTTCCAGTAAAACGTGCTTATATATCTCACAACATTTTTACTGTTGATTTCACCCACCGTGTTTAAACAACATTAGAGAAACACATATGTATATATATATTGACATGTTGTCAAGTGGTTCCCTTCTAAATCTAGCACAGATGTTTAGAAGCTGTATTGAAAGGAGAATACAACAGGTGAGGTTCTCAGCCAATCCCAACACTGGCATGTAAGAGATATTATGGAACAACCTCATTCATGCAGATTAAACAAAAAGTTTTTTTCTGCAAATCACGTAGTTCACCTTTTTTTCAGACCACGAACTATGCCACTTCATTTGACAGCAAACGTACATATTTCCCCTCCCCACATTGGAGGGAATTGAAGCCACGACCCTGGCATTTCAAATAGCTGCGGTCTATCCATCCAATTGTGTGTGACATACTGAGGAACCCCAAAGTTGCCCTGAAGCTTGTAACCCCGGGCCTCCAGCGTCCCGTGTCTGTCTGTCAATAGGACCCTT
Organism: Novumbra hubbsi; assembly: GCA_016801125.1. Taxonomy (NCBI): domain Eukaryota; kingdom Metazoa; phylum Chordata; class Actinopteri; order Esociformes; family Umbridae; genus Novumbra; species Novumbra hubbsi. The sequence continues at coordinate 2,450 of JACXGK010000218.1, read as the reverse complement.
ACTACTAGTTCTCTGAATGGGCTAAAACAGAAAGGAAAAACATTACACCTTTTACATCTTTAAACCAGCTCCATGCTGCTTCAGAAAGCTTTAGAGAGGAAACCAGGATTTTCCAGTTAGTAATGTTTTCACGCAGCCTGGCCAACAACCCAGAATGCTGCATGGACGGAACTGAAGCAGTCTGTCAGTCTTTGGCTGCCAGAGTGAATACAAATGCTTTATTGTTGAGAGGTGATGAGTTGTCGACAGGCTAGTAAGGGAGATGTAGGTTCAGATGACTTACACTAAACCTCTTAGTAGTAGCAAAGCAGTGACCCCATTACACTTTGAGCAATAAGCATCTTCTTGTTTCAACCCGAACCTACCCTAAAAGAAAGGCACACACCCAGTGTTCCTGTACATTTCCGATGGAATCTACGGTATTTAGACTGTCATTGCTTTAATCCACAGCTTTCACCGCATTCAGTACATAGTCCTGTTTCGTATTGGGCCACGATATGATGAAATGCTGCAATGCCAATTTATTTGATCCAGTGGGACAATCTTCAGTCACTTTTGGCTTGACTGAGTCCATTGTGTGAGTTCATTTGACCAGAACTCAACACAATATAGAATGTGTACCTTGAGGTGTGACGCTCTCTAGTCAGACATTTGCAATGAAATGTATTCTAAAATTGTTGTCATCATCTGCCTTTCAGTTGGGTTGTGGAAGCCTTGCTCACTAATTGAAGGATGCTTTCAGCTGACATGTAAACATGAGCTGATTTTGCCCTGTTGAGAACCTTTCAGGGACTTTTCAGGGACTTTTCAGGCCAGGGCTTGATCAATTACCTGAATGTTGAATCTCCATAACACATCCTTTTGGCGAGACATGGAAGACCAGAAAGTGGTATTGAATGACTAACGTACATTATAAATAACTAACAGCAAAGATGTTTATGTGTTTACAGTACAGGGCTCTAAGCAACTTTACCGGCCGAATAACGAATGTAAGATGGGCGAAACACAAGTACAACGTCAGTCACTCATAATTTAGTGAAAACAATAGTCTGCAGAATGGTTTAGTCAGCCACTGGGAGCTCCGCTTTGCCTGTTTGACTGAATTCCCATCTCAGAGCCCCACTAAAGCAATGCACTGTGATGGTAGTAATCCCACAGATCAAGGCAATTCAGCCCGATTCCCCCTTCCAGTCATTCTGAATTAGAGCATCTACTAAAATGTAAACATGTAATAAAAGTTCGAGAACATCCCACCAGAACCGCAGCACTTTGGGCTTTGTCATGTGGTTCAACCACTGTCATTGATTAGTAACTATTGTGACCAGGATTAGCCCCCAGTAGACATAAAGGAACCACTAGGAACTGCCCTGGACTTTAACATAGTTAACAGAGCAGCTCAGTGAACTGAAGAATCCCATTATTCTGAAATGCAAAGCCCTCGGTCTGATGTACTTCCCAATGTGCGAAATGCTTCTGTCTGCCCTGACAGTCGTTGGTTGTCCGGAGTATGTGCGCAATTCACATCAATTCAACACGAATCAAAGGGCTTAAGTGTTGCCGTCGCAACAACACAAAGGCCATCTACTTGAGGTTCTTTCCTTCTTCTTGAAAAGCTGAGGGACACTTGGGGGTGCTGAGCTCAGCTGGCCGCATGAAAGAGTCCTTCACGACGCACACCAGGCTGTGACTAAGCGTCAATATATTGAAAACTTACATATTTTCTAGGAGCACACAACAGTATGTGATGGTACGGGCCATATTTATTTTGTATTTTCTATCTGATAGGAATGTAATAAACATGACCAAAGCCATGAAACAACGTAACACGTGCTTTCAGTGAATATGTCAATAACTCGCTTTGGCATTCGTCATCAATATCCAAACTGTACTTTAGTTTGCAGGTAAGTGCTTTAAGAAAGAACGGCGTACAAGGCCCCTTGCATTTATGCATCGCAGAAGAAGCAGCTGAGAAAGACAACACAGACTCGTTCAAACCCGCATTAACTCAGAAGGTCAGTAAGGCACAGTCGAAACACTGTAGGACGAGACAACTCAGAGAGAAACAAAAGCACATGACAGGAGAAGTGATGTGGGTTACCATCTTTCTGTCAGTATCTCGTCAATCCTGTAGAATATTTCTTCACATGTTGTCCAGGTAATCCTGTCCAGAGAAATTCCCGCTAGACAGGGAGACTCCTTGCCATGTTCTTCAAAAACTGACTCGCTGCCGTCGGTGACGGAAGATCCACATGGCAGTTCGAGTCCAGCCGCCCAAAGGAAGTAATAACGGTCCCATTCCTTTAGAGAACTGCAGGTTTCAGTGAGTGGAGCGGTGAGCTGCGAAGTGTCTGGCTGCCTGTTGCCTGCAAGCCTTCACTTTTCTGCTTCTCTGGTAGCACTGTCCTTTTGGAGCAAGTGAGAGAGGGCGGGGGGGGGGGGGGGGGGGGGGG
>JACXGK010000217.1:68789-137753 GCA_016801125.1 Novumbra hubbsi | reverse complement strand
AGGAGTAATTAGGTATAGACAGGCAAGGCACAGGCAGTAGGAGTAATTGGGTATAGACAGGCAAGGCACAGGCAGTAGGAGTAATTATGTATAGACAGGCAAGGCACAGGCAGTAGGAGTTATTGGGTATAGACAGGCAAGATACAGGCAGTAGGAGTAATTTGGTATAGACAGGCAAGGCACAGGCAGTAGGAGTAATTAGTGAATAAGTCATATGTTTTCTGGTAATGTTAATTTGTCCAGCCACACACTTCATGTTTAATTACCTGTTCATGAGAAAAGCTTGCATGAGAATGTGTGTTTTGACAATTCTCTGAGAGTGTGTTTGGATATGTGAGAATGATGACAGGCCAATCTATCTTCAATCACTATGGGTGTGTATGCATTATGTCCTGAAGAAAGAATTAAGTGAGAACTAAGAGGAGACAACTCCCTTCCCTTCCTCCCTTTAGGTTGGTAAACCTTGGGAAATTTGTCCAGAATCAGCTAATTATTTATACCTGTTTTTCTTTGGCAAAGGGGCAATGTGGAGATTCATAAGCTCACCTGTGAGCCTTTCATTGCTGTGTGATACAAACTTTTTTTAATGCAGATTTTCTCTCAACCAACCAATTCCTAAAAAGCTTAAAACTGACTCATATTTCAACATGCCTGTGATCATTTGCTCTTTCATCTGACAGTATATTTATTCCTGTACATTTGTCTAAGGAAACCGACCTAGTGGTCTCTGCCCCGGGTAGTGTTTACATCATTGAACTACTGAGAGGGCATTTTCATCCAGTCGTGCGCTGTGCCTTTAAGGTCCTGAGGCACAACGCACCCTTGGGCAAACCAATCATTAACTTTCACAGCATTCATGCACATCCGGCTAGATGGTTTATGTTCCTCCAGTGAAGGCTTGAATATAAACGTTTATGTTATTAGGGGTATAGACAGGCCAGGCACAGGCAGAACTAAAAAGTATTCCCCATGTCTGCCAAAAAAGGATAGCCATCTAGAGTTAATAGTTACCTCATGTCATTTAATATCCGCCTACCCAACCCAACACTATAATCTGGTATATACCTCACACTGGTCATCACATTAGTGAACATCTCCTTCTAAATGACATTTCTGTCTGAGCGCTGTGCCTGCCATCGACCTTACCCTACTATTTTTGTCTCCTCATTTGGTGAGCTAATTAGCACCAGCTTTTCACATTTGTATTTTTAAGTAGTAGCACACAGTGATCTCTGCACATTATACATGTGTCGGTAGAGCATTAGTCAAGCCATCCAGTGTGACCTCTTGCTTATTCCATTGTGATGCCTAAAATTTCCTGATTCTAATTTTAGATGTTGTTTTGGTATAATACGGCAATAAGGTACACAATGTATTGCCGTAATCAATCACATTTATTTAATTGTTAAATTGATTACCTCTTATTAAATGTTGTCATATGTAAATAAATTACAAGAATTGAAAGAGATGTTGAGGTGGCTATAATAATAAATAAATAAAATAAATATATATATATATATACACGTGAGATGACCTAAATTGTGTGTGTGGGGGGGGGGGGTGCTTTTCAGTTAGTGTCAGTCTTCACAGCACTGTATGTTTGTTTTTGCAATTTGTCACAAGCACTTGCACACTGATGACAAACGATCTGACTGATCTAGTGCTTGGCTGGGATCCTAAAGGTGTTCAAGAGAACTAGGTGGAGGCCTCATCTGTCTGAATAATACAGGTGAGGCCTTGGTCTGAATACGTGTGTCTGTGTGTGTGCGTACAAGTCTGCATACATGCGTGTGTTTATGTGGTTGGGTGGTTATTTCATGCTAATTCTCCCTGCTTGAAAAGGGCTGGGAGAGGGCAGTTAAACGACAGGGTCCCTTCTCCTCTCCATTGATGGATGACCAGCATGGTGAGCGAAGCTGAGCTGCACTGCCTTTAGTGTTGTGGGAACTCCTGTGGGTGTGGTGGCGTCCTGTTGTTTTTGTGCTTGTTTGACCAGGAGGTTCCTCTCTACATAACCTGCTCTCTTGGGGCTGTTCATCACACCGTTTCAGACCTTTTGACAAAAGGTTTAGTTGATTGACTGCTGGGTGTGTTGCAGGAAGAGTATTTTCACGTGTGACTGCCAGTGTTTACATTGTGAAACGATGGCAGCAGGTGTGTGTGTGTGTGTGTGTGTGTGTGTGTGCGCCCATGTAGGTTACTTTTCAAGTGGAGTGTTAAAATAGGAAGTCAAAGCTGTATAAACCTGCAGGTTATTGAGTCCAGGAAAAATGAATAGGAAAAATATTCAACAGAATACCATCCTCTTTCTTCCCTCTTCTTTTCTCTCCCTTCTGTGTTATAATTAGCAATGGGGCGTTACTTCGGTGGAAAAAAAAGAAACCCCACTTTCACACCTGTGTGGTACCTGCAGCAAAGCACTGGCCTCCAGTTGCAGTCTGACATACTATAGTAGTAGCAGTGTGTGTCCTCCCATGTAAAATTCTATTTACATATCACCTTATGTACTATATCATTTGTGCAATTGAGAGTAAAATGGCTTTTTGAATATCATCGTATTACTCTTAACGATCTCTTTGGGAGCGCCCAAACCAAGCCGGGCACATTTGTTAAATTGGAAGGGGACCACTAGAGGGGTAAGTTATGCGGGTTGCCGACTACAGGAACGTGCTCATCACTATTCTGAGTGCTGCCAACATCTGCTACTAGAAGTAAGGGCCACGGAGCCCTTCCGTGGAAATCCTTGTAACAAGAAATCAATACAAAAGTAAACTGTTCATAAAGTCCTGGCGTAGCCTACTCTAAAACGGTTTGAATTTAACATGTTTTGGTAGATTTGCTTAGGTTCACATATTGTCATAAAAAAAAAAGGTCTGGGAATAGCTGGGAACGAAAATCAATTAACGGAAAATATACTTTTTTTTTATTGTACGTTGTGTATTTTGTTGAGTATAAACGTGAAGTAATAATGGTCAATAGAAACTTAAATCACCAACCGATTGAGGGCTGGATTCTTACTGGATTCAGGTTGTTCCATTTTGTAAGGCTCTGGCAGTGCTCCACCTGTTCCTTTTTGTGTTGGGTTGATGCCTTTCTACTGCCCTGTCCAGCTCTCCTTGTGGAACAGCCTCCTGGTATCTCCTACATCAGGGCTGTCCAACCCTGTTCCTGGAGATCTACTGTCCTGTCGGTTTTCTCTCCAACTCAAATTTAGCACACCTGATTCTAATAATAAGCTGGATGAAAAGCTTAATCAGGTTAGTCACAAATCGGGTTGAAGGGAAAACTCACAGGACAGTAGATCCCCAGGAACAGGGTTGGGCAGCCCTGTTCCACATGCTATTTTACTGGGAAACACAGCAATCCTTCTCGTGGCGGCATGTATGAATGTGCCATACTGGAGGAGCTGGACTACCTGTGTAACCTGAATGGGCTGCCCCATGTTACCAGTAGTGAGAAGAACACTAACAAAATGCTAAACTAGAGAATAACGCGTCAGGAAAGATATAGAGAGAGCAATTGAATTTGGCCACCTGCAAAACCTTTTTCTTTTTGAGGGTTGTCTTGCTGTTGCCTCTCCAGTGTACCTGTTGTCATTTTCATTTGCAGCAATCCCTTATGCCCCCTTACTGGACCGATTTTTAATATCCCAGAACTTTTTATTGACATAAACTCACTGTTTTTCAGCACAAATTCTATACAAATACAAATTCTAACCCTAAACTCACCCCTGAGTTTTCAAAGTGAAGAACAGCCCAAAGGGCCTGTCATTGTAGTCTGGGCACATTGTGTATTTGTTGTATGTGGAAAGGTGACTCCCTGAGTAAACCTAGAGCTGCTCCAGACTTATCTTTTTCTTTCCTGAGGGCTTGTTCACGGTGTCTTGACATACGTATACAAACACTGTCACAGCGTTTTGACATGGAATGCTGTCTGTTGGCACTGGGGTTTGGACATGTTTTGGTTTTCTATATTATGCTTTTCAATAATGACCATAGTTCGCAGAATCACTGTCAGGATCAGAATGCTTCAGGTTAAGTCTTTGGTTAGGCGTTGTTATGGAGGGTCATGCATCCATGGTGATGTAATGTAGACCGATTGTCTCTACCAATTCTCTTATATTCAAAGTGTGTAAAATGCCTTTCTTGGTTAGGTTATTGAAGTTAACTTAATCTGGCAAAGATACTGTATAAGAAACTGTTGATCTCTCTCTCTCTCTCTCTCTCTCTGAATATTGTTTTTTTGTCAAGGACAGCACTAATTTTTTTCACTGTGTCCTAGAGTGAATTTAGTAATGGGGAAACCTGGAAGTAATGTACAACATGACCTGGTCCAATGCTCATGTGCTTACACTTCACGGATACATAAACTTCCCTTTCATATTGTTGACTAAAACAAATGAAAGGATTGGAAGAGCAATGTGCTTCGGTTAAGTTTTACCAGAATAAAACTTTGGGACAATGTGACGTCTATGATTGGATGCCTGGGACAATGTGAGGTCTATGATTGGATGCCTGGGACAACGTGTAAGAGACATGTCTTCTGTTAGTCAATCCACAAACATCATATTGGGGGCCAGGTGTGGCACAGTGGCTGTGATTGGCTTCAGAAGGACCCCAACATGGAGGGGAGGCCGGGGCTGCATGAGCCTCTCTATCGGGAAGTTCAGTGCCGTCATTGGTCCTTTTGTCCATTCTAAAACCGATGACCCTGTTAATGATGATAATAATGAGCTCTGTTAAACTTTGGGAGTCAGCCCAATCTCCCTTTGTGTCATTGACAAGCCTATTTGACACTGTGCGGCCTGTGGTAACGCGCTTTAAAACGACTTAACTAATTCACAAAGATGTATCTTCTGTTGAATTTTCTGATTGGATTAGAAATATTCATTTTAACCTGGCATTTAATGAGCTGCAAGCTTGCTATGATGGTTTTCCCATCTTGAAATGTTTTCAAAAAGGGAAAATGGCACAAAAGCAACATTAGAACAGGTGTTTGGAGGTCCCCTGTAGCCAGACATTTAAATGTGGCATTTCGGGGGCAGTAAAGATATACAGCCACCAAAGACAGGAGGGGAGATGAACTATTTCTGTCACCCAGGGAATGTTATTATAGCCACACTCTGCAAAAATCCTAGTGGCTCTAATGAAAAACTGCTGTTAGTGTTCTGTTTGTGAGCTACAGGTGCATGTACTCTCTTACATGTTTTTACGTGACGTTTAGTGGAAAATGGCAGTGACATAGTATGTAAATAATGACAACAGATATTAAATATCAATGTTTGCATATGAAAAAACAATGAACAGGTATTGTGACGTCATCTGTAGAAATTGACAAATCTGTAGTGTTTCTAAAAGACTGACGAAGCTGTGGGTAAAACACAGCCATTCCGTTCCATCTATGCTGCAAATAGAATAAAAATAAAGAAATAAAGAATAGAAACAACGTAAGTATTCCGGGAAGTGCAGATACTTTGTTTCGTCGTGTTTTTTAGAGCTACAACCCATCAGTGCAGCAAGATTGGGAGATACAGTTGGTTACCATGTTGTGAGTCCACTGGGTTTACTCTGACTGCATGTAGAATTAGAACAGTACCGGAATTAGAACAGTACCGGAACAGTAACTAAACTAGCTTACCAGCTGGATGAGTGGGAGCTCAGGTCCTCCAGTGAAGCGGAGTACTTACTCACAGGCCATGAAGTTATAGCTCAAATCTCTGGTGTCTCTACAACTCTGTGTTACTGACATCGGATTTGATGTTACTGAGATAGAAAACAATGCCATGAATGTTATATGTTGTGGTAGCCTACTAATTAGTTAAAATCTTTCTTTTCCTTTAATGCATTTGCTTAAACAGAGACTTCAGGCCTTCCCAAGTTTGAGCTGCCCTGGCTTCTCAAGTGTGGACACCTGTCAATCAAACATGCCCCCATCCTTCTCCAGGAGTTCGAGTCAAACAGAATGGGACTTCATCTGTCCGTCTGACTTTGGTACAGAGACTCATCAGGAAGTTGATGATGAAGAGGATGACTCTTCCTATGAGGAGCTGGACAGTGACTCTGCATGTTGCCTGGATTCCAGACCTGGGTCACCCTCGGGAGAAGGGGGGGAGAGGATGGGCGAGGGACACACCATCTGGAAGAATGAGTGTGGCATTGAGAAGGACATCTATCAGCTGGGGGGAGAGCTGGACATCGACCAGATTGAGAGGAACTGAAATCTCTGATTTAAAAGGGTGTTCAGATCATTGATTGTGTAACCATTTTTGAAGGTTGAGGAATGTTTGTAAATGTTGCGGAAGGAGAGAGAATCTTGAACTTCAAAAACAGGCAGATGTTGCCTTCCAATGCATTCCATAAGTGTTTGGACAGAGACACGAGTTTTGTTTTCTTTGGCTCTGTTCGCGAGCACATGACTATAAAGGATAAAGTGCAATCTTTAATTGGATGATAATTGCAGTATATAATGTGACCCGTTAGGAAAAAAAATAATTTTATATATACAGTAGCCCCCCACTTTGGGACAAAAATGTATGTGGCATATTTTGCCTTGTTATTTTGCCATTGTTGGAAATATTTTATTTGACGTCTAAAGTCTAGGACTAAGGCCAGAGTCGCTAACATGCCTTGACAGCTAGTGAGCCCCCAACTACTAGGGGAGAGGGCCCCTTAAAAAGCCTAGAGCCTGCACTGTCTATGACCCAGAGACATCACCAGATGGGCAGTATTTTCCCTATACTGCAGCCATCATCAATTGATTTTTGTTTCAATTGGCTTGAGGTATAATAACTCACTTGGCCAGTCAAGAACATTCCACGGTTTGGCTATCCATCTTTGGCCTTCCACTATAGATAAGATGGGATGTCAGTTCATTTTCTCCACCCTTATCTCTTGCCATAACCTTTAATATTGATAATCTTTTCTCTGTCCGCAATAACATTTTCCAGAACTCTGCAGGCTCTTTTGGTATATATTTAAGGCCATACTGATTGTGAAGCAAACTAATGTTTGAAATTGGGTGACTATGTATAAAACATGCTTTTATTTCTATATACACTGATATAAAAAAATAGGGGATCAATTAAATCGTACAACGGGTCTCGATGAAGGAAATATATTAAAGATGAAAGTCTTTACTCTACGTTGAGAACAAATTACTTAATGGTAAATGAAACCATTTCTAAATTCAAAATCTCATGCTGTTCCATAAGGATAAGGAGAGAGCAATTGTCTGTGGCCACCAACGGAAGTTTAATTGAGTTGGTGTTATACTGTGATGATTACGTGTTCCCTTAATTGTTTTAGCAATGTAGGTCGTCAGGTAAGTGCTGGAGTATAGGGACAAAAGAACAAAACTTGTGTCACTGACCCTATGCTACACTGTGTAATGAATGGATACTCATCAGATTGAATGGACTTTTTTGGATAGATTAATTAGAACATTTCTGCAAAGGAAGTGGAATGCATGGGATGTTGTATTGAATGAAAAGACAAAGTCAAAACCAGGGAATTGTTCATAGAAAAGGTGGGCTTTTTGCATTCCTACTTGGATTGAACTGTCAGGTCCTGCTGGACTAATAGTTGTCTTTGGTAATCAAATGGCAGTGGTTTCTGTTTGTGCGTAAGGATTTTAGCAGTACCTCTTATAACTGTACTGAACTTACCATACGGTTTAAGTACTGTAGCGTTAACCTCAGGAGTATGTTCTAGCTTTTTCTTTTCTCTACCATGCTGGGGGATGTGACTGAGGATGAAATAGACCAGAGGGTAACAGTACGTTCTTCTCATATAAACCTCTACTTGATTGTTTTCTTCTAATGTACATATTGGAAGAACATATCTTGATGAATTCAAGTTCCTCCCCTAACTCCCCAGCCCTTACTGTTTGAAATTTTATATTTTTTATGTGTAAAATGTATATTTGAATAAACACTGAATTATAAGTCTTGAGTTTATAATGTGCTTGTGAAGGATCAAGAGGTGTTTAACACAGTAGACGTTCAATAAATCTTCCTTCGGTTTTGGTAATGTTGTGTGGCGTTATACATAGCACAGCTTGACTTTAAGACTTCTTGTTACGAACGGCATGAACTTGGGTCTATAATGTAATTGAACTGCCATTGATTTTCGACATAATGGCTCGAAAGTTGTTTATACAAAGTGATGGATATGGCCACTTTTGTAAACATCCTTGTGCTCTATGGAAGCATTATACAGCTCACCGGGAGCAAACAATATGGCCGGAAGTCTATACACAGATTACCCCGTCAATGCCACTGGCCTTGTTTTGTGGAAAGAGCAAGTGATGTCACAGCCACAGGAAGGCTTCTTAGTGCAGTTGGAAGGCACACAGATATGTTGTCAAGACACCGCTTTTTTGGGGATATCCTGTCATGTGTTTCTCATGTCTGTCCAAGTAAAAAATCAATTGCTGCCACCAAAGGAAGGCTTCATATTAGATTCCAGTTACAGTCTTTCATGTTACAGGGTTTCTTCATATCAAGGGCTGCCTTGTTATTGGAAAAAGAAACTGGGAACAAAACGCTTATATACCCACATGCAGGTTTTTGAGTGTATATGGTGACGACTTTGTATAGAGATGACTTGTAAACCATTCTGAAGGTGTTTGGGCTGTTTTCCCTGATAACCTAAAGGGAGTCGATGCACTCGCAACTAGCACCTCTTCTGTTGTTAAAGCATGCCCACACAGTTCCAAAGGTACTGGCTCCATTAAAAACTATCCATGGAACATTTTTAATACAATGCAGGTTGTAACCACAGCAAAGAACAGAAAATATAGTTTTTTTCACAGAAGACCGGGAACATAAGTGATTTCTACAGTTCCAAAACCAAATTGTTATTATGAAAGCATGGGAACCGGTTAATAATATGTTCCCAGTGCCACAAAATGCCTAACGAACATCTGCAACTCCAACTTCTCGGTCACGCGAAAGGCTTGTAACTTTATTCCTTGATTGTGTGTGTGTGTCAGTCTCTAGGCAACCTGACCTGCCCCCTCTGAAGCGGTACCTCTATAGTACCCTACCGAAGATAAGCTTGACTTTGAAGATGGAGATGTTTTTTACTTGAGGAAAATCAATTAACTTTTTTATGGCTATTATTATTACATTGCACAATGGATTTATTAAGACCCAAATGTCCCTGAGCTCCTTTCAGACACGTATCCTGCCAGACAGGAAGTAGGAGGGCAGAGAGGAATAAAGAATTAGATTCTACAGTAACACAAACACCCACTCACACGACTGGCCCGAGCCTATTAATAGAAGGGATTGTGTAGCGGAGGCTGGTGACTGTTGACATTAACGAGGGAAAGGGCCATGCAACTGAAAGTCACAGATTCTGGGCTGTATAGCCTTAATTACACAAGTGAAAACATTGGCTATGTTTTCAGAGGATCCAGAGATTCCACTTTGTCAGCAGAAAATGTTTTGGGCCTCAAGATGTAGGCATTGCTCTTGTAAAACTTAATTTCAAGACCTAATTAGAACATATCCCAACCACTTCAAAAAATATGTTCAAAGTAAACCAATCTGGTCTTCAAGTTGCAAAAGGCTTTAGCTGTATGGCCTTTTTCAAGAAGGCCACCCTATATTTTACCAACCTCATGCTGTCACCGTCATAACTTCTAGTAGTCCGATTGTCCTGTCCTCTACCTGTCTGCTATATTGTGTCATATTAGTTTCCACTTTTTCACAGTTAGAGAATCAACTTAAAGGTCGATGAGATCTTTACAGCCTACCATTGTCACACGCACACTTTGAGCAGTCTAGGCCATTGCCACCTAATAGCAACTCTCAACAGTCTGCAAGTACCACAAAGTATTTTTTTTAATTTACATTTCGGAAATGATCAGCAATTGGTGTTGCTAGAAAATGTTGCTCTCACTGATTACCACTCGCCATGAGATCATAAGCTATAAAGAAAATGTATGGGGACCAAACCAATCGATTATGGCAAGGTGGCTAGAATCCAATACGCAACGGTTCACGGACGAGCTGGGAGGAGGAGGAAGCCCACAGGGCAGTCTGCTCAGCCAAAGAGGGGGAGCCAAAGAGGAGGTACAGATCCCTAGGAAAAACTTCAAACCAGGAAATTGGTCCGAAACAAGAGCTTAAATTCAAGCTGGAAAGGTTTCCCAGTAATGACGGCTCGCCCGTCGCCTCAAAAGGCATCAAATGGATTACAAACTAAAAACCAAAGGCTCCCCCAGCTGCACCTTGGTGCCCTCTGCAATTCTGAAGGGACTAATCCTGCGCCCCCCCACACCCTCTTACCTCTCTCTCCACTTCAAGATGAAGGGCTCGACTCTTAAATGGGCGGAGTCATTAGCATTCCAGGGGACCATCTTCTTCCACCGTCAGTAGGACAGTAACGTCACGGTGATCACCAATAACACACACCAGCAAAAGTACCACTTGCGGCAGCTGAAAAAACAAGATCAGTCTCCCAGTCAGTCCTTATTCTGCTTTACCCATCGGTTGTAGAGTTCATCCCACATCATTGTACCAAATACAATTCAGAGGATGTGTATATTTAGAAATCAACTTGGAGTGGTTCTGATTTAGAGGATGTGTATATATTTATAACGACTTAGATTGGTTCTGATTCAGACGATGTGTATGATTAGATATCAACTTGGATTGGTTCTGATTCAGACGATGTGTATGATTAGATATCAACTTGGATTGGTTCTGATTCAGACGATGTGTATGATTAGATATCAACTTAGATTGGTTCTGATTCAGATGACGTGTATGATTAGATATCAACTTGGATTGGTTCTGATTCAGACGACGTGTATAATTAGATATCAACTTGGATTGGTTCTGATTCAGACGATGTGTATGATTAGATATCAACTTGGATTGGTTCTGATTCAGAGTGACTTATTTATCGGTTTACCATAACAATCTTCTGCCAGAATTGACTCCATACCGAGCCTTAATTCTTAAACGTTCAGCCTTACTACAGAAACACCCCCACAGGAATCCGCTGATGAACAACTGATCTATTTTATACTTGTGTCGTCTCCAGGGTGTCAGTCATACTGTAATGTATGGGAGGAAAGAGGTGGCACCCTGCTAGCCTGTGGAAGGACATGCTGAGAAAAAGGAAACACATGGTCTTTGTTTTCCCCATCAACTTTCATTCTTTGTGAGGCAAAGTGGTTTGGGCTGACTGGACAGGGTTGCTATGATGACTAATCGCTGAACAATAGAGGACTGAAATAGACGTTTTCTGGTAACTCTCCTTTACATCCACGATCCATCATGTCTGCCACATCCAGGTTGGGTTGTGGTGCTTTGACTGTTCCTGCTGTCATGGAACCAAAGTGGCCACCATCTTAGCTACACCTTACATAGCACTGCATATCTGACATATTACAGAACCATCTTATTTCACCTTTGTTGATACAGGTTGTCTCTTTAAGATACAGATTTTTTTTCAAGTGATACCTGCTCTAACCAATATAACAATGGTCCGGGGGTGGGGGGCTGCATTTGTTAATGAAGACTTAATATAAATGTTTCAGTCTGCTGTCAATAATGAATACATGATTACACCTAAAACCATCCAGCTCCCATGTCTTTGCTGTTTTGACAAAATTATACATTGTGTGTTTCTCAATGTAATTTTTTTATTGCTAATTCTCTCTGTTGTATACCCATTACTGAGCATAAGAAATTAATTTACTACCCGTGTCCTAGGCCAGTGGCGCTGAATGAAGAAAAAAAGAAAAAGTTTACTCGCTAGCGGTCTTGCTACTTGGATGTATACCTTACCTCGAGGAGAAATATGGAGAGATACGGTATGACAAGGATCACGGTGGTTTATAAACAATGTGAAAGATGTCTCTGATACAAGATAACATTCACTGCTTTTTAGCTTCTTAGGCCACGAAAAAGGAAACAAGCGGGAGTATTTTATGATGCTATAACAAAGTGATGGATGATCACATGTAGTTCCGCATCAATGTTAAATAGGCGCCTGATAAGAATTCCAAAGTATGCAAAAACAACGTTCCAAATCTCGGTGGCACCTCACTTGATCCAATGTGGAACGAGTGATGTAATACTCTGTCTGAGCGGAGGTTGGATTGATATCGGAGGTTGCAGATTATGATCCCTTAGCATGTCACCCAAACTGTCAGGCCTACAGTACCACCCATCACTGTGACCAAGTGGACACTGGCATGAGTGGTTTATCACCTGCCACAATACACATCTGTACTGGAGATGAGTCAGCCACTGCCACTTGTGTTACAGCTTGGAACATTAGCAACAGATAGAACAAAATAACAGGGGCGTACTCGGGTTACAGTACACAATGACTGGGGGACTGGCCATGGGCGTCCCATAAGGAGACAGCAGAGGATATTTAGGACTCAATGGAGGTCTTGTTGTGTTACTTGTGTTTACAGTTTTTTGTATGTGGCTTTTTCTCACTACCGTGTTCCGTTTGAAGGGTGTAATTTTTTTTAATGTATTCATGAATAGAGTTTTATAATTAAACTAACATGGCAAAGAGATGGCAAATAAATACATGGAAATTGCTATTGTTAAATATCTTCCGGAAACACCATCTTATATTGAAGATATTTTTCAGATATCTTACCACCTACTGGCATGTAGCCAATCATTCTGAATATATTTTTGGCAAGTAATATAGAAGTCAAAATGAACCAATTTCCTTAAAGTGCTGTTTAACTCTATACTATATCAAGTACAGCTCAAGTATTTAGGATTTTACATATACTGTATGCATAGCTGCGGAAAGTAGGAGTGCAATCAACAATTACCTGCCCTCCATCTACAAAATCTTCCTGTTGCCAAGACAGTATGAACTAGTTCTGGTTCAGAAAGCATTCACCATGTTATAGATTGTCTGTGACTAAGGGCTTTCTATACAGCCGTGGCCGTAAGGTTTTGAGAACGACACAAGTATCGACTGCTGCAGTGTTTTCAGATATGTTTGTCAGATGTTACTATGGTATGCTGAAGTATAATTACAACAATTCGTAAGTGTCAAAATCTATTACTAACAATTACATTAAGAAAATGTAAAGAGTCAATATTTGCAGTGTTGACCCTCTTTCTTCAAGACCGTTGCATTTCTACCTGGCATGCTGTCAATGAACTTATGGGCCACATCCTGACTGATTGCAGCCCATTCTTGCACAATCAATGCTTGGAGTTTGTCAGAATTTGTGGGTTTTTGTTTGTCCACCCGCCTCTTGAGGATTGCCCACAAGTTCTCAATGGGATTAAGGTCTGGGGAAGTTCCTGATTATGAACTCTTATGGCAAGGTGCTCCATCATGCCGGAAAAGGCATTGTTTGTCACTAAACTGTTCTTGGATGGTTGGGAGAAGTTTGCTCTCTGAGGATATTTTGGTACCATTCTTTAATCATGGCTGTGTTTTTAAGCACACTTGTGAGTGGGCCCACTCCCTTGGCTGAGAAGCAAGCCCACACATGAATGGTATCAGGATGCTTTACTACTGGCATAACACAGGACTGATGGTAGCGCTCACCTTTTCTTTTCCAGGGTCCAAGTGTTTTTCCAGATGCCTTAAACAATCGAAAAGGGGATTCATCAGAAAATCACTTTACCCCAGTCCTCAGGAGTCAAATACCTGTACCTTTGGCAGAATGTCTGTCCCTGATGTTTTTCCTGGAGAGAAGTGGCTTCTTTTCTGCCCTCCTTGACACCAGGCCATCCTCCAAAAGTATTTGTCTCACTGTGCATGCAGATACACTTATACCTGCCTGCTGTCATTCTTGTGCCAGCTCTGCACTGGAGCCCTGATCCTGCAGCTGAATAAACTCTAGGAGATGGTCCTGGCGCTTGCTAGACTTTCTTGGGTGCTTTCTTTACAACAATTGAACCTCTCTCCTTGAAGTTCATGATTATCTGATAAATGGTAGATTTAGGTGCAATCTTACCAGCAGCTATATCCTTGCCTGTGAAGTCATTTTTGTGCAAAGCAATGATGAATGCACGTGATTCCTTGCAGGTAACCCAGGTTAACAGAGGAAGAAAAATGTTTATATATTTCAAGCCCCACCCTCCATTATAAGCTTCCACTCTCTTATACTCAATCAACAAGATAAACGAATCTAAACCTTGTCCTCATAATCTTCACTCTCACCAATGTGTACACGAGAGGGCAGAAATGCAAAGGAGGGATCTCAATGCTTGAGATCCCTGCATGAGTTCTTTGCTTTTCTGTGCCTGATGGATCTGTATGCCTTTGTGTAACTGGGGGGAGCTCAGGCTTTCGTGACTAAAGGATCTATGGCTGTGTACAACTCTAGGATCTCTACACTTGTCTGTGACTGAAAGATCTTGTTTCTTGTATGTGACTGAAGGATCTCTATGCTTGTCTGTGACTGAATGATCTATTTTCTTGTATGTGACTGAAGGATCTTTACGCTTGTCTGTGACGGAAGAATCTCGTTTCTTGTCGATGATTACAGGGTCTCTATGCTTGTCTCTGACTGAAGGATCTCTGTGCTTGTCTGGGACTGAAGGATCTCTTTTCTTGTTTGTCAATAAAAAATCTCTGTGCTTGTCTGCGACTGAAGGATCTTCATGTATGCCACATTCATTTCACACCAGTCAGCATTGGGCTGTTTTTTTCCTGGGGCCCAGCCGCGCCCTGTGTTTTGTTGAATTACCTGAGCGCTGTCTGCCTTATGGGCTTGTGGCCCTGTAATCTACAGCATGTGTGACTGCCTGACAGACAGAGAGTGGGGGACATAGAAAGAGAGAGGTCATTATGAGGGAGACACACTTAACAAGTCTGGTGTAAAGTTTCAGCAAACCATCTGTGAGCCGACGGTTTCCCCTACTCTGTCTGTGTCTTTCAATGAACAAGAAATGGAATGTGATACAAAAGCTGTCAAAAGTGCTTCTGTGTTGCTGTGAGAAAGAGACCCAACGCGAGATGTATCGCAGCTGTGCTTGATCTGTGTTGTCGGACTACAGCTCTCAAGAATTTAAGTATATTTTATTCTAAGATGTTACTGGTATTGTTATTCATGACTTATAAACCACATTCTTCCCCATTGGTAGATGACCTTGCCAACCATTTCGAAACGAAGGTTGGCAAAATTTGTTGTTTAGGCCACAGTGTCAGTGAACTACCTTACTCCTTGATCTCTTTTCTCAGACAAAGTCCTGGGTCAAGGGATGTTTGGGCGTCAGACAACCTGTTCTCTTGACCATATCCCTTCCTCCCACCTCCAGACTTGTTAGATCTTTTACCATACCTTACTTTCCTCATCAACTCCTCCCTATCCACTAGCTGTTTTCCCCCTGACTTTGTCAGCTTGTGTCGCCACCTAACCAGGTTTCCAGACGGGTCACTCTCTACGAGACTGTGTCACAGATGCTCTGCGCAAAAAGAAAAAAACACATTATTCTTTGCAAACATCAAAGCAGTGACTTGCTCTTGTAGATTCATGCTGTCCAACATCCGCATAACGCAGACCCTTCCATACACAGAAAGCCGGCTCAGGCTCTGATTATGCCACTTGTCATTTCCCGTCTGGACTATTGAAACATACTGTTAGCTGGGCTCCATGCATATCCAGAACGCCACAGCCGTCTTATGACCAACCTTTCCAAATTCAACCACGTCACCCCTCACCTCCGCAAGTTCTACTGGCTTCCTGTAGAAGCCACAAGACCATGGTGCTTGCCAGGCTATGCTTCAACTCTACAACCCTTCCCGTGCACTCCAATCAGCTACTTCATGTCTCTTGTCCACCCATCCCTCATGGGTGGGTAGCTCCCACTCAGCCAAGGCAAAACTCTACTCTGTCTTGGCACCTCAGTGGTCCTGATTCCAGGACAGCAATCTTCCCTTTGAGTCCCTGCCAATCTTCCCAAAATCGTCTAAAAGAACCTACCTCTTTGAGGCGTATCTTAAACCTACCACCAAAACAATGCACTTTGTTTTCTCTGGCACTGACTTTGCCAAATAATGGCTTGGAAGAAGGAAAGTGTCAGATGTTGGTTTTATAAGATACCAAGACGAATGCACTTATTGTAATTTGCAGTACGACATAAAGACGTGGTGCTCAACTTTTATAACTCCTGACTGAAAAAATGAAACCAGGCAGACAGCAGACAGGGTGAGTGGAGTCAGTCTAGTGTGTCTGTGGGTGTGTGTCTGTGGGTGTGCGTCTGTGGGTGTGCGTCTGTGTGCATCTGTTTTGTCGTGTGTGAAGGAGAGTGTTGATTACATTTTGGCATCTGTCGCTCCATGCACCCAAAGCTAACTTTTCCTTCTATTTATCAAATTTGAATACAACTATATGGAAACAACTTAATGTGCAGTACAACTGTTTAAAACAACACCCATCTGTCCCGGCGCCACCTGATGCCCTCCCCTGGTCGCGGGGTGCCTGGTGTTCCACGTCGCCGGCCTTTTAGTCGCCATCGTACTCGTCTCTCCTGTTTTCCCATGTCTCGTGAACGCACCCTTCCTGATTACCTGCCAGCTGCATCCAATGTAGTTGGCTACTTAATCCCCTGTGTGTCGTGTCTCTGTGTCCGTGATTGTTTCCTGTTGAGTGTATAGGGTCGTAGTAGTTACACGACCGAACCTTACTGAAGCGCCTGCGTACGCTGCTCTAGCAGATATCACCTGAAAAAAGGGTTTTAATCAGCTAACCACCTGCACATTGGTCCACTTCATTACCTCGCATTACAACACCTGTACAATCTATGTACTGACGTGTGAGGTGGGTTATATTTACACGTTTTTACTCCAGTTTGCAGTTGGACAATTCCCTGCCAGCAAAAGGAAATTAAAGTGAATTATTATGTGAATTACACACATTTGACTGTATTTGTCCGTACTGTCAACTCTATGTACATTTTCCTCTGCTTAACACAGTGGGTTGCAGCTCTAGGGGATTTTTCCACCAAAAGCCGCCATCTTTATATGACTTGAGACGGTACAGAGGAAGATTGTTTTCAGGACAGGAGGCGTTGCTGATCCCTCCAACCACGGTCACCTACCGTTAAAAAAATGGGCCTCCTGCAGACGGACCAATACAAGTCAAACAAGATGAACAAAAATATTGCTGAATGATGTCTCAGAAACAGGCTGTCGGTCCTATAGAAACTAACAAGGAACGGCTGCTCCCCACATCAAGGCACCTCCACAATGTTCATTGTCAACAAAATTGCTGGACAATACTAAATAGCTGCAACATAAGGCCCCCATATCCGCAGCTCCCTCCGTCCAGATGTATTACAAAGCAAAATCAGTTGTGTGTAAATGAACTTCGCTAATACATCTGATTCTGAAAGACCACAAAATGAAATATCACACTATATAGTAAGTCTTTCAATTTGTTAGGAATTATACATACCTCATTTATAAAAATGAATTTCATTTTTATTAACTGAATTACAGTGCTCTTCTTTGGTCTAATAGGACAGTAAGCATGTTTTCCCTTTTTTGATTTTATAATGGTTTACAATAAAAACTCAATCAATAAAGCTCTTACTTGAAGGTTATTTTTGTACCAGGGATACGCAATTTACAAATGACATGTTTTAGACATAGTTCAAGGAACCATAATTATTGTGACAATTACTTTAACAGGTGTTTCTAGTTATTCAGGCTTGTTTCTTCATATAATTTGTTCCGGCTTAAGAAAGCTGTCCATGTTTAACATGAGGACCCAAGCAGGAAGCCATTATCAGAGAAAAAACTAAAAGTTTCTGAAACATAGCCAGAACTGTAATATTACAATCAACAACAGCTTGGACCATTATTAAATAGCCGGAAAGTACTGATGAGCTCAACAATTTCCAACAGCCTGTTAGGCCAAGAATGATAACTAGAGAATTCATAAAATGGGTGTCACCTCATAAGGCAGCACTTTATTTTTTCAGAGTCCCCAATATTTTTTTGAAGATGCTCTGAAGATTACTGACTAACAGTAACATTTTAAGTAAATATCTATTAACTGTTACCTAAAACTTTATCTTAACCAAAACCGTATTCCAAACCTAACCCCATCCTTAGCAAGCATTTCTTTATCAACATATATTTGTTGATAGCATTACACATAGACCATTTAGGAAAATTGTGACTCTCCAAAAATGACCCCCTAGTAAAATAGCAAGCCGTGGATGGTCACTTCATGGCTCAGATATGTATATCAACAGGAAGAGAATTAGATACGACACACAAATATGCAAACCCACAGACAAACAAGACTGACCTCACTCACCATCCTCAAGGATGTCTGCCTAGTTCAGCCACGAGTTATAAAAGTTGTGCTCCACTGATCTCCATGATGTCGTACTGCATGTTTTCCAAACACTCTCCACTCCAAGACACTTCCTTTAAGACATACCGTGGGAAGAACAAGTATTTGATACACTGCCAATTTTATTTTCCTACTTACAAAGCATGTAGAGGTCTGTAATTTTAACATAGGTACACTTCAACTGTGAGAGACGGAATCTAAAAATCGAAAATCACATTGTATGGTTTTTAAGTAATTCATTAGCATTGTATTGCATGAAATAAGTATTTGATCAGCTACCAACTACCTATGATGAGAATTACAGACCTCTACATGCTTTAATTCCTGTCTTTGGAGAATTGAAATAAATGACAACAAAAGGATCTATGGGTTTTAGGAGAGACAAGTTGTGTGTGGAGTGCGTTTGTCTTTGTGTGTGATGTACACGCATGTGCATATGCACAGCAACTACTAGTGATTTATTTTCCTTACATGACCTTTTTACACAGGGAAGTGTATTAATTGAATATGTCTTCAGCGTACTAATAATTTCCCAGTGTTGCACAACGTTTTTAAGGAAAAAACTGTTGCTGCCAAAATCGTTCATTTATTTAATGACACACGCATACATGCACTCAAACAAAGTAAGCCAAGGCACATCATGATGATTAATTTATATTATCGAAGTTATCTGGCAAAGCAATTTGGCTGGCATTTACTTCACAAGACTGGACCATTACCAGATGGAGGCGCCAAATCTCTTGCTCTGACTGAAAAACTGCAGTTTTGCAGATTTAATTTCGCAGTTCATCATGTACTGTAATTTAAATTGGTAATGGTTCATACAAACATCAGTAATAAGTGCTAAGATGTGGCTTAACTTGGTTTTGCAATGTGTATAAAATCATGTGGAATTGATGTTTGCTGTGTTGTTTGTAAATATTGCAGAGGATTTTGCATAATTGCATAATATTGAATATATTATTGAATATGGTGTTATATATTGAATATGGTGTTCGTTCCCAAGGTAGTTGTAATGTAAGAATTTATACAAAAAGATGTGTAAAAGATCTAGAGATAAATATGTGGTGTAGGAAAACATGAGGAGAATACTGATCTCTGAAGTTACAGCACCCTCTTTTGACACAAAAATACAAAATACATACATTTCAGGACAGGTTCACTTCATTGTTTTATCTTTTTAGTGCAGTTGTGTGTACTATAGATACTATGTAATGACCATGTATGTAAAGGAAGTAACAACATAGTACCTAAAATAAGTGCGGTGAAAATAATGCACATACTTGTGAAAATATGCAACAAATAAATGTAGAAACCACTTGTCAAGCAGACACTTTTGTCTCCAAAAACCAAAAACAAATACTAACATAATGTGTAGCTGTTAATATGCTCTTTCAAACTGAAACACACTGGACAACAAGGATCGCACGGATCCTACAAGACAGTAAGCATTTCCTTGATCGCTTCAGATAAGAGGGTACGGAGACCTTGATCTTAATCATACTATACATTAGAAAGAAAGGTTTCATGGATGCACTACGGATTCATATTTTGATTTTATCTCTTTGTTGTCATTTTGAACACAGCCGCTCTTACATTAACAATGTTCTAATGTGCCTTACTTTTCTAATGTTTTGGTTAACATCTTTCACTACAGACAATTACTCAAAGTACAAGAATGTATATATATATATATATATATATATATATATATATATACAAAGCATATATAGATTTTATATATCCATATCCACTATTAGGGCTAATAATCACCTGATAATTTAAACATGACTAAAGTGTATTTTTACCCAATAAATAAAATACACAGGTGTAAACGTTTATCTCAGAAGAGCAGTAATAAATCTTAATGTTTATTATTTTAAAAAAAAGCATTGTTAAAGACTTATACATTTACGCATTTATGCCAGAAAAACAGAAATTGTCCTCAAGAAGGTTAGTCCACACTTAACCCTGCAAATGAACTACCGGTACTCCCAACGTTTACAGATATAAAGGTTAGTGGTCAGCAGAAGGACAGTGATTCCACATGACCCTGCTCAAGGTCATACCGTTGTTTCTCAGATGAGGTCCTGGCTGCAGCGCTTGTTGTTCCTATGACCTGTTTGCTATTTGCTGTCACCCTATCAGATAGATAGCGAACTAATAGAGAGACCTCGGTAAAGAAAAGTGGCTGAGCTGTAAATATAGATTGACCTGAACCGCTGCTCACCCCCATCATCTCTAAAGTCATTCAGCACTTCGGCACACACGCTCTCTCTCGCACGGCGTGACACCCAGCTGACATAGCTCAACGGATCCTCTCCATTCATCAACGGTCATCAGCTGAATGAGAAAGTGGGAGTGAGAAAGGAAAAATATTTAGTATGTCATAAAGTGAGAACGGAAGGAGGGATAATATTTACAATGGGAAGATCATGTGTGAATTTGTGTGAGAGAAAACAATTGGGTTAAAAGACAAAATCAAAAATGAGAAAGAGAGCGTTGACCCGTCAAAAAGCACTTCTAACATGATCTCTTCATCCACTCAGAGCTCCTCCCATCCCAGACAACATCCCTCAGTATTTATAGACGTGCTCATAAACGTGAACACTCCAGTAATGGGATCTGTCGATAAAAGCCAGACCGACACGATCTATGGGAGTTTACTGAGTAGATGAGTGGTCAGGCAGTTAAACAACTGGGATCTAATTTTCTCAATATGAGCCTTTAACTCAACGGACTAAAGGTCCCATAACTCACAAACACATTGCAAAAAGTTTTTAACTTTACGTGTAGGTCATCTCTACTTGTTGTACCGACATTTCGCTATTCTAAAATGTACAAAATAACTAGAACAATAGACTGCATATCATTGCTGTTTAGTAATCCTTATTTCTGCCATGACCGTACCTAGCAGGTTGACAACTTTGTAATTGAGAAATGGATCATCAGGAAGCGTTAAAGGATGACTCCTGGGAGATAAACACTACATTTATGGTGTGATGACACACTTCATTTTGATCAAGTAAGTTGGTGGTTTCTGATCATGGTTATTTGACTCCTGAGAATGTAGGCTTAACGCACGTGAGGAGGGTACTTCAGGGGTACTCTGGGCAGAGCAGCGCTTCATTGGTGCTTCAATAACTGAAAAGGGTTGAGGACAACTGCAGTAGGGTCGAGTTTCTTACAGCACCAAGACAAATATGGAACCCTGTAGGGAATAGAGTTGGATCACACAGATCACACTTTCTCTCTACAGTATCTCCCACTTTTCCAAACATTGTACACCCTCTGTCCTCATGAAAATTAAACAACTAAATCTCATAGATGGCTACTGAATCGGTGGCAAGAAGAAAACTTGAATTGTATTTTCAAAAACGGTTGGTTATTGTGTCTTTTAGGATGAGGGCATCCCCAGGCCATGAGGAGTCACTGAGTATTTAAGTGGTCCTACGCGATGGCCTTCTCAGTCTTCTCTGTTGAACACCTATGGGAGATATTGGACCAGTGTGTTAGACAGCTCTCTCCACCACTGTCAACAACACACCAAGTGTTTTGGAAGAAGAGTTCCAGTAGGGTTCCTAGAGATCAAAATCTGTGCCAAGGCGCATGGCAACTGATCTGGAGGCTTGTGGCAGACCAACTATCTAACTAGCGGTTGAGTTTTGTTGAGACATTTTGCTGGTCTGATTATAACAAGACTTATGTGTTTAACCTGAAGGCCAAGCGTCATGTTTGGAGGAAACCAGTTTCAGAAGGTGATTGGCTAAGTAACGGTAAAGAAAATACAATTGTAAACATAAACGTGTCCCATGTAACCATTTTGTTTCTTTCCACAGCCTATGTCCTATTCAGAGCGGTGAACGTATTCCCCTTGCTGCCCTCCATTCCTTTCTGATTGAAGGTGCAGAAAGATAAGATGGAGATCTTCAACCCCCACAAGCCTGTCAGGAATTGCAATCGCTGCCATATCCGTTTGTTCTGGTCATTTGTATTATACTCTCGGTGTGGTGTGATTATTGGAACAAGATTTGTGAGAGTGGAAGATATTGGGTTGCTATGCCTGCCGAGTCGAGCTATGCTGTGGCACAAGACCATATCTGGTGGTTGAACGTGGAGGAGGAGAAGGGACAGTGCTGATTTACTAGAAGTGTAGGGCGATAACGCAATTACCCCCCATCATTTGACAGGGTCATGGTTCATGGGGGCGGATGAGGATGTTAGCTATTGGAACGGTCACCTTACCCTGTTAAAACACTTTAGGTTTTTGATGGATGTGTAGTTATAACAGTTTATGTTAGAGGTTAGATTTATGTAGTTAGTTAAGTTAGTTAATTGATCCATTTCTTCTTATTTATTTGTATATTGGTTCTTAAGTTATTATGGCTGTGGCCAGTAGTTGTTGTGGAGATGTACATACTCCCTTAAACAAAATGGATGAAAAGTTACTGTATCTATGTTATACCCTTTGATATTGGCCAGTGATATTGATATTTTCTGTGGTCAGTTCCATTCAATTGAAGTTGGTCATTATTTTTTCATGGGTATTTCTACCCAAGTGTGGAGGGATCAACGGTAATCTAATGCAACAACAAAGGTCACTGGAAGGTTTATAGGCAAGATTCCCTCAGCTACTGTATGCGTAACTGCGGTTATATTATTCATCCGCTCTCCGTTGTCCATTAAAAAAGAAAGGGTTGAAATTTAACAGAGGCTAGAAGACCACAAAATCTAAAATGAGATACACACACATGCTCCAAACACACACACGAATATCCTCAGAGCACAGATCTTGTTCCATGAAAAAGAACGATTAGGGGAGAAATGAGGGAGAATCATCAAGGGAAATGGCTGATGAAGACTTTATTGATTAGAGCAGCTTCACTGATCCAGCGCTCAGTGTAGCAATTACACAGCCCTCAGTGTGAGCCTCACAGCACCGCAAAGGCTTCACCGTAGAGTCTAGACCAGACAGGGAAATGGTCACCCAATGGCCCCCAATGGCACCCAATGGCACCATTTAACATTCCTCACTAATATTTCACTTTTAGTTCCACAAGTCCCACATTATTTTCTTTTCAGAATCTCTCAGTTTAGTATGGTGTACATTTAATGCAGAATCGTATGAACATCTGAGGGGGTTGAGGGTGAACGGACTTTGACTGTCATCTAAATAAACACGAAAGGCCTTACAGTGGGGGAGATCTTTTCAATCAGTCTGCATTTGAATTTAGAGCAAAATGCTTTGTTTAGAACAAAGGAGCCACTAGGCCCGTGTCCCAGCAAATGGGTAAGTGTGTCCAAACGTATGAGTGGCACTGTACACTGATGAGCCAAACTATTATGACCGCCTGCCTGATCTGCTCATAATACCGCTGAAAGAGGCCCCTCCCATCACGGAATACTATTGATATGAAGGAGGGTCCCTGGTGTGCAACAATGTTTACCGTAACCATAATGAAACAAAATGGTGACTCGTGGCACAGTAGACCTTCGGTCGGTTCAGACCAGGCGGGATGCCCTCAAACCTCAATGAGTGGCGTTCAACACCCCATTGCCAGTTTGTGGTTTGTCCTTCCTCAGACCACTGTCGGTATGTACTCACAACTGCTGACCAGGAGTACCCCACTAGCCTGGCCATTTCAGAGATGCTCTGACCCAGTCATCTGGCCAGAACAATTTGGCTCCTGTCAAAGTCACCCAGGGTTTTACTCGTGCCCATTTCTCCTTTATTCAACATATTGACAACGTGTTCGCTCACCATCTAATCTACCTGGACTTCGACATGTGCCCTTGGTTAGATGATCAACGTTATTCACCTGTGAGTGGTCATAACGATGGGGCTCATCAGTGTATGTCATCCTGAAGACGCAGGTGTGTAGGAAGTGGACAGTTACACATGTTGGCAATTGGGGATGTCATATTCAATTACAACAGTTGCTTAGCGAGTTAATGGGGATGGCAGGCATAGCTTTGACTGTTAGTTGAATGATCGGCTTTCACATCCAACAAGACATCAGTGCAAGAGACTATGCATTTGATAGGTCTCTTCCTTTGTCAATGCCTGTCCTAATCACTTTCCTCCAAAACCCAAATGTAGGAATGTACAATAGTAATTGCTAATAGTATGCGAATGGTTGTGGCATAACTACAAAACAAAAACAAAGCAAAACATCTGGTGTCTTTATCTCATGCAATGTCACGTCTTAATAAGAAGACACCTGGACACAGTCGCAGGTGAGTAAAAATCCATCTTTTACTAGGCAACGCAGAACAAAGAAAGTACAAGCGGTGCGTAATCCGCCAGGAAATACCGGACATAAGCAATAGTGAGTTTGTCAAGCAATGTGTGCCAGCACACCACACGTATAAGACACTAAACGCCAAGAACTGACAGAACAGAGGGAGGCCATATACCGATAACGATTGCAGATAGGATCCAGGTGCGTGCCGTTGGCAAACGAGACAAGCTCTGGTGATGGATGATGGCCGCTGGACGGTGGTAGCAAGTAGACCAGCAACGCCAAACGCCTCACAAAAGGGGGAGGCGGAGAAGGCGAGGTCACGACATGCAAATGAAATGCCCAATCATAATACAGAAACCCATGTGGGACCGACCAACTTAAGATCATATGAATATCTCAGGAACAAATCAGGAAATATGCCCAAAACCTTCTCGGCTATAACGGAGGCAAAAGGAATAAACGGAAATAGGCCTTGGCGTGGCTGTGGGGTCATTTTACCGAGAGTGGTACGTATGCTCAGCAAGAACATGACCGTAGGCAGCCTGAACTCTACAGGAAATCCTGGCTTTGCATCTCCGCTCCAGCCTTTTCTCCGAATGCAGCAGTCTTTCACACTCAAACACCCAGCCTGGCCTGGTTTTATAGGTAATGACGAGCGCAATTATCAGAAACAAGTGTCATGAGTGTGACTGATTGCCAACTTGTAAGTTACCTGGGTAATTGCGTCATTGAGTCCAGAGAGGGTACGTCAACCTTTGTTTGTCTGTGTTCTACATGACTGCCCACAGTATGGGATGCAGTCTGGAGGCCTGGAGAGTTGATACGGGCTGGGCAGGAAGCATTGGGAGTGAACACATGGCCAAAACGTAACACATACAAACACAAGACATTAGATGCCTGGCTCTTGAGCCGTGTTGCTTATTTAGTTCTTTGTGGGCTCCTTTTTGCTCTGCATGTGGATTTTCAGCTTGCTTGGTTTAAGAACTAAAAGCAGAATGGAATGATATGCACCAGCATTGTATTTATAGTGAATGTGTGGGTATGTTGGTGTCTTACTAGGCATGCCATATTTGCTATTTGGTTTGATCTCTATTTCACTCAGCCTTCTCAACCTAGATTCTAAAGAACCCATCGCGTTTCATATCCTGTTATATAGGTGTGACCAATTATTCTCCACCTGTACTAACAAGACAGGCTGGGGTTGTCCCCAGGGTCCCAAAGCTCCCAGGCTGCCCAACCGCTAACAGTATTAATAATGATAATGACTAGAATGTGGGTGCTTATATTCATGCTATTTCAGTTCAAGGTGTTTGTACAGCCGTGGCCAAAGATTTTGAAAATGACACAAGTATTGGTTTCCACAGTGCTGCTGCAGTGTTTTTAGATCTTTTTGTCAGATGTTACTATGGTAAACTGTAGTATAATTACAAGCATTTCATAACGCTTAAAGGCTATTATTGACAATTTTATTAAGTACAAACAAAGAGTCAATATTTGATCGTTAATATTTGTCAATATTTGCAGTGTTGACCGTTCTTCTTCAAGACCTCTGCAATTCACCCTTGCATGCTGTCAATTAAATTCTGGGCCACATCCTGACTGATGGCAGCCCATTATTGCATAATTAATGCTTGGAGTTTGTTAGAATTTGTGCGTTTTTGTTTGTCCAACTGCCTCTTGAGGATAGACCAAAAGTTCTCAATGGGATTAAGAGAGTTTCCTGGCCATGGACCAAAATGTAGATGTTTTGTTCCCCGAGCCACTTAGCTATCAATTTTGCCTTATGGCAAGGTGCTCCATCATCCTGGAATAGGCATTGTTTGTCACCAAACTCTTCTTGGATGGTTGGAGAAGTTGATCTCAGGGGATGTTTTGGTACCATTATTTATTCATGGCTGAGTTCTTAGGCAGAATTGTGAGTGAGCCCACTCTCGAGTTGAGAAGCAACCCCACACATTATTTTTACTCAATCAGCATGACAGAGTGATCTCCAGCCTTTTCCTCGTCAATACTCTCACCTGTGTTAACGAGAGGATCACTGACATGATGTCAAATATTTTCTATTCCCGCACTTTGAATATGAGTTAATGAAATAATAATGGGGTTAAATTGCAGACTGTCTTGAATCTCAGGTACTGGATTTACCATTTTGAAAATTCAAAACATTCTCTACATAGTTCCACAATTCTTGGATACAAAAAGTAATTGGACAGATATACATTATGTTCAACAAATTAGCCGTGTTATCTGCTTGGTACCGTGTCATGTACATTGACCTTTCAGTATCCAAGGAATCTGTAACCTTATATTCACGTTGTGAGAAGTGGGAGAGTCGGTTTGGTCCTTAAGTGGTGCGGACATCAAGTTTATATAGACCCATAGAGAACACAGAGGTCCGTGTCACAGATTTAATTTGCACTTTGACCTCACTCGAATGACGGATGGCATATGTATTAGGACGCTCTGATTACTTTTCTATGGGCTACTCAATGAACTAAACCACAGTGACCTCTTCACACCCGTATTCCGTTGAAATCTTGTTCAAGACTGTGAATAGTAATGACTGCATAGTCCACAGTATTCTTTATAGAAAACTAATCAGACAAGACATTAGATGGACAAAAACACAGATTTTATGTATCGTATGTGATGGCCATTCATGCACACAGAAACAAATCAATAATTATACACAGTGCCATTATCACATTTCTGATGCAGTTTGGGCAACTGTAGCTGGCAAACAATGTTGCATTTGGCAAGGACGTGTACAAAAAAGAGATAACGGTCAATCGAGAAATATAAAAAGACAAACACAAGCTGTTTCTAGGCTAGATAGAGATAAATAACACCCTCCCTACTTCACAGCACACACACTCTGCCCCATCTACCGCTTCCCTTCTGCAACTCAATGATGACAAATCCCATCCCCACTATTTATATTTCATAATTGTAATTAGTGCGAATTATCAATTATGCTTAGTGCCTAATTGCCCTTCATAAAGACAGCTCCCCAGGTTTAAACGGGTCCATTTAAATAATGTAACTAATAGCTCTTGCCTCTACGTGGCAAATACATCATCATTGTTTGGTGCGTTGCAGCGTGATAGACGCTCGTAATTTAACAGGGCAATCGAGTGAAGGAGTGCAGGTGGTGTCAGGGGAGTCATTATTGTTAATTAATTACCATGTGACCTTCTCAGAACAATGGCTAATCAATGCTAGCATTGACTGAGAGTAGAGCCACCACAGCTGCCAGATATGAGCCAATGTAGCTGTTACACGCTTAGCCTTTTGCCTCCGGAAAGATGGCCGACAGTTATACATCTTAGGACGGTGTGTGTGTGCGTGCGTGTTCACAGTGCCACCTTGGATACTGAACTGTTGTCGGTATTTAACCTTACAGTTTATTTCTGCAGCAAGAAAAAGGTACAATCAATGTAATTTTCTAGGCAAAGGTTGACTGAAATATTGTTTGTTTTTGTTTTTATTTGTTTATTTTTTTTAATGCATATTAAAATATTTTCAGATGTACAGCATATTGTAAAAAGCAAACTGGAGTTGTAGATTAAAGAATGAAATGTAAATGTCATGAAACTATGATTCACAATTACAACAAACAGAACTTAGCGGTAGCCTATGACTATCGAGATGGACATACTGAACCTGTTCATTGCTATGTGTGTGATCCAACGCTGCGTCCCTACAGTGGAGAATGTCTATAAATGCCTGAGGTAAATCCTGAATACAGTACGTGTTTGTTTTAGCGAGACAGAACACAAATCATGGCCTTCCTTCAGAATGTCACTGCTCCTCCAACCTAAACTTGAGCGGAGGCTCCACCTTCTGTTGTCAACACAACAAACCCAGGTGGAAGATATTGTATCCCCCTTATTGCACTCACTTATTAGCATAAGTTGTTTGTTGTATCCAATCTATCACCTGCTGATAATTATTATGACTTGTTTTGAGAGATACTTAGGTGCTTTTTTTCTGTATTCTTCTAGGTCATGTATGTTGTTTTTAGTAAACAGGATGCTGAACTGACCTTTACCTCGCCATGACAGGGGCGCTCCATGACGGACAGTGTCCCTCAGTGTAATTTACCCCTCCCACTCCCTACACCCCCACCACCCCCACGTCACCCTCCGACAATAGAGTCGACCCCGTTCGAAATCACCCCCAACTTTACACATCTGCTCCCTGTCAGCATCTGCCAGAAGCACTCACCCGTCCCGGACGTAATGAAAAACTCTCATTACTGCCCCCCAACAGGTAAAAAGGCTGTTAGGACAATTACTGGGCAATGCCACTGACCTTGTAGTCACAGTCAAACTAAAGCAGAGGTCTCCAAACTATAGCAGAGGTCTGACGGTGCCCATAGGTGGGTGGTGGAGAGTAGGCATTAGTCAGGCTGTTCTAATGGATGGTGTCTCTCTGTAGCTAACAAAGACATGTCTCTAAGATGCATGACTCAGCTCAGTTCGGGGTTTTGCTTTTCCCCCTCTCATGACAGAGGATGTGTACAATCTGTTTTGAGAGTCCTATAGAACTTATAGGTCTTATTACAGATGTTTGCGTGTACACACTCTCAAACAGGCTATTTTACACCGTAAAAAACCTCAAATCCCCCCAAAAAATGCAATATGAAATAACATTAATGTGAACCAATTATACATTGATTGTTGGTGTTGTATATACACATAAACATGATGGTGGGAAATGTGTTGCATGTATTCTAAATGTTGAAAAATAAAGAGGAATGATATATAGAAGTCATATTATTCCCCCTTATTTATCATTGTCTGCAGTAGACCCTGATCGTTGTATACTGATCAGGCAGAAAAGCTAAGCAGGATATTGGTGGTCAGCAAATTTGAAATCAGTTTTTTAATCTTGACTGGCATCTACAGTGCCATAATTTTTTTTTACAGTGGTCAATAACCATGTTTATAAAAACTGGGATCCTACAGTTATTTGTGGTAATTATAATTACTTTTGAGTCAAATTTATGTGAAACGGAGTCTGTGCAATCAATGATCATGTGAAATGTTTTAAGATTGTGAAGGGGGATGCTTTTAAACCATGTCGCATGGAAAATTCTTAGACTGAAAGCTCTAGCAAATATGTCCTGGGGAAGATGTCAGTTTGAGTCGTCAGGCAAGTTAAACGCTGTAGGGATGTCACGTGGGAGTCAGAAACCGCGTCTCTTCGAATCCAGCAGTGAGAGACGCTTTAAAGATCTCACTCCTCGACATCACTTTGCCTAGACTGACAGGAATTTGATGGCAGCTGCATGTCTTGGGACACAGTTTACCTGTTCAACTAATGTTTTAAACAGCAGAAAGTATGGTGCCTCCCTACTATCTCATTCATTAATTTGGAAGGCTTTAAAGGATGTTGGATTCCAAGGAGTCGAATTTAAAAATGACATCTAGTCATAGAATTTCTTTTTCTATAACAGATATATTAGATCCAAATAAATTTAATAGCAAAAAGATACACGAACTAATTACTACAAAGGATAAGTTTCCTTTAACCGGAGTAGCACGTTTGGAAACGGACGAGAGCTCAGATGGAAAGCCGCAACTTGAGCGCAGGGAAGCAGGTAAATATCACATAATTACAGAAAATGATGCTGTTTTGTTATGAGCGTCCTCTGTTCTTTTTTGTTAAAGACTCGATTAACAAGTAAATCTATGCATGTAAGCTCAGTTGTTTTACTCGTTTTTTTCGGCATACGCTTTCATTTTGCATTATTACAGTTTAAATGTCCATATACTTTTTTTTAACAAAAGTGATAAAATAGACTATCCAACATACAATAACTTTATTACTATGAATTTGCACATATGAAAAACACTTGATGTGTTTATTTCTGAACAAACAGTGGATATTTAAAATCAAGATCAAATGTTTTAATCACTATATGACCTTCCTTAATTTCCAAGGCTACGTTTCCTTTTTAGAAACCCACAAAGGGTTGCTCCCGCTGCCGGGGTGTGTGATTGGCATTGGGACAGGCTGGCCAGATAATTGTTTAAATCGTCCCGTTGAGGATGCCTCCGCTCGCTTTGATCGATATCCCATTACTGCATCCTGCATATCTCCCTCTAACACCTTGCAGGTACGAACTTCGAACCCCATCCATGTCTGATCCTAAATATCGTTCGATTAAAACTTCCCTTTAAATAGATGACATTTATCGATCCACCGACACATATGAAACTCTATTAGCACGTCATGGGTTGATGGTGGAGCTGGATTTAGCCAGGATTTATTTCCGCAACATGACATTTGAGGCGATTGGTGATTTATAAAGTATCTAGGGATTAGAGGCCAAGCCACCCTGGACCACTCCATCGCATCGTTCCACTCGCACAACTCTGATTTTGATCAAACACATATTACAGTTATGCTATTAGGTTAGACACTTTTTTTTTAAAATAGGGATTTCGCACAGTGGGATTCTTACATTCACAATTTTAAGAAACATCCCAATGTTCTTCTCATTCATACTTTACAGAGGGTCAAACAAATATAATGAAAACAACTAAATAAACAGAAGTATGTAAATACAGCATATCATTTTGTAAAAGATTATCAATAGTTTTGAATAGCTTTCTTTTTTGTATTTTGCACAATCGTTATACACATTTTGTCCATTTGTTTTTATGTTTTCACAAAAATACATTTTATTTCCAACTGTCTACTTTCATTGCACTAGAGCTATTGCATAATCATGGAATTGTTCCTATTTATGGAATACTTGTTCCATATCTGACTATATTTTCATGATTCTTTTTAAACGCCTCATTTCAATGCTAATGGATGTTGCCTCCTGCCTTGACTGCCTGCGCCTTTTTGGGTGTGAATCCAACTTTTCAAAGGCCGATATAAGTATTCTTCTATGGCATCATCAGTAAAGGTGTGGACCGATGAAAATCATGTTCTACTTGAGCGTCCCTGTAGAACGATGGTATCTCTGTAAACCATCTGAACCACGTACATCATGAGGTCCTGCTTTGGACCTTTAATTCAGTTCTATTGAGGCAGCTTTAGAAAGTTCGGAAAGTATTCTTAACTCTTCATGCAGACCACAGACTTGTCCCGAAACATGGCCCTTGCTATGTGCTTTGGGTTATCGTGGTACTGTAGGATTAACCTTTGGTCCTGTGCACTCCATAGCAAGTTTTCTTTAAAGACATCTCTGTATTCTGCTCAGTTCATTCTTCCCTCAATCCTGACTAGTACCCCAGTCTCTGCCGTTGAGAAGCATCACCTCCCTGAAGCATTATTTACCACAAGATAGCATTAGCAAGGTAACGAGCAGTACCTGGTTTAGATTTTGATGTTATCAGACCGGATAATCTTTTTCCTCATTATCTTGAAGGTCTTCAGGCACTATGCCTTTTTAGGAGGATAATTTCTCTTGCCACTATATCATAAAGGTCTAATTGATAGAGTGCTGCAGAGATGTTTGACCTTCTGGCAGGTTCTCCCGTTTCTTCTATACAACTTACTGGACATTACTTGTCTTGGTGGTTCCAAACTTCCTCCATCTTGCATTTAGGAGTCCACTGTGTACTGGGAACTATTAATGTTTTCACAATTTTAATAAAATGAAGTTGGATGTGAAAAATATTTTTACCATTTTCGAAAGTAATGCACTCTTGATGTAGCAAAGCAAACATATTCCGTACTGCCCAGCACTCAGCACACCCTTTAGAAACATCATTCCCCTATGCAGGATGTCCACAAAACTTTGTTTTCCAGAGAATTCAACAAGCTTTCGAAAATCTATTTAGTGTTCACGTTTTGTGTTAACAGGTGAAGACACGTGGAGTGAATGTTCCAGCAGTGCAGATCTGAAGCAGCAGGCAGCCCTAGACAAGCCATTGTCGGTATATTCAACCTCTGAGCCAGATGAGCAAATAAACGGGGACACGGGGAGCTGCCGTTCAAAAACACCCAGCACACATGAGTCCACCCGCCACACGCGGCGCCGCTCCGATCACGGCTGTGCCAAGCCACGTCGCGCCAGGACGGCCTTCACCTACGAACAACTGGTGGCTCTGGAGAACAAATTCCGCTCTACGAGATATCTGTCCGTGTGTGAGAGACTCAACCTGGCTCTGTCCCTGAGCCTCACCGAAACCCAGGTCAAGATCTGGTTCCAGAACAGAAGGACCAAGTGGAAGAAACAGAACCCTGGTGCAGACAGCACAATGCCACCCGGGTCCAACTCTCTGGTCAGCGTCAACCCAAGTCCCGTGTCGAGTTCCGCCAATTATCCAACGTTCCCGTCCTTCAGCTCTGGGAACATGATCTTTCATACTGCCGGTGCAGGTCCTCTGTCGTCCACTGGGGGGCTGTTACATCCTTTCTTGTCTAATGGTTATCTGCAGACGTCCTACTTCCCCCCACATTTATGAGATCTGTCCTGCTTAAGATGCTGTCATTTCATAGTGACATTGTGACAGGATTATAGCTGTTGGACGTGAGCATCGGTCTGGCTACAAACCATGGGAGAGGAACTTCAGAGTGCAAATCCTTTCCTGACCAAGCCTAATGTCAGGCTGCTTTTGTAGACTCATGTAGCAGGTAGATCTGACAATACTTTACTAGTTAAAGTAATGTAATTACTGATGATTTTGAATAGACAACTGTCTACATGGAGATGTTCCTATATAACTGCTTAAGATCAGATTTGTCTGCATCAATGTAAATGTGGTCCAACAACATAAATGAAAACATCACAAATGCCCACTTTGAAGATTGCTGAGTGTGTAGAAATAGAGATTGGCAACCTTCTTCAATTAACCTAATAGTCTTTGTATTTGACTAAAGTGCAAAATGTGGCTTGATGCAAACCCATTTCTCCTTGTTGAATGTTGGTTTGGTGAATCACTCACACACTTTCACTGTTCAGTCTTGAAACTAACACACATGTAAAACATATTTAATTATGTTCTTGTTGTTGATAGTGAGAAGCAAGATTTATATCACTAAAGAAATAAACAGTTGTGGACTGTCTCTGAATGGATGTGGTGATGGTAAATTGGGGATTAACTGCAGATCACATTGAAATAGCCTCATTTATTAGGTGGTAACATATCCATGTCACACATTTGCAGTTTTTTTATTATTATTTTAATTGTAGTATGATGTGGTTAGTGAATTTGCAATTCCAGCGTAATGGGTTCCGTTCCCACTAGGGCCCAGTACAAAAAGATAATGAATTCATTTTTGCATTCATTTTGATGTGACATGGGGAGAAAATGTTGCTGTTTTTAAGCACGTTTCCTGCCATTTTACCAACGTCGATAGGGTGTTGAGAGGACCGTTTGCAATTATTTCAAATGTAACGCAATGTCATTTCCAGAGAGACAACTGAATCTTTTTTAATTTTCATATTATTCTGCAAATGTTAGCGTTAATTATACCATACACTTGGGGGGGGGGGGGGGAGATGCAATTTATTAGCCACGAATTATAGCCTTTAATATATCTCTGACAAAATGGGAAATCCCTAGTTGATCAGGACCCCTGGGCACATGCCCCCCCACCTGGTTGCTATTTGATCATGATTACTAAGACTAGAAACTGGCTAAAATCAGACATGGTTATTTGTTAGCTTATCAAATTGATTGTATAACAATAGAAAACCGGTGATGCACATAACAGTTTAAGAAATGCTCTTTGTGTGTATTCTATAACTCATCTTCTGTATAATTATTTAGACCTTGAACAAAGTTAAAAACACATTTTTATTTTGTCAAAAACTTCACCAAGAAATTGGGACCACAGTAAGAGGAGAATCCTATTCCCAAAAACAAAACACTAATATGAGTTCGATATCATCATGTCACCTCAACCAATAAAATACTTTAAAAGTTATGTTCTGTTGTCTGGTATGTAAATCTCTAAGTGCTTTTGCGTGTTTCTATAGTATTGCAATGCAATTATGACTATTTATAAGGGCAGTTCCGTGTAGTGCAATGTATGCCTTTGATCTATGTTGACTCTGAAAAGTGTTGATATACTGCCATCTCCTGGCGATAGCATCTCCTTACTTTGAGTCATATACCCAATCAGCAATAATGTCTTGTTTAACTTTCTAGTGCTTAAACATTTGTGAAACTGCCAGGACAGAAGTCACAGCACATCCGTCTTCTCACCATGGCTTTAAAAAACGTAATCCATATCTGCCTGATTCCTGGGTTTTGGAGGAAATAACTATACATTGCAATAGGCACTATGCCAAACTGGACAATGCCGGTAAGGTAGATGTCAACTCTATTTACAACAAAAGGAAATAATTTGTATTGGGAGAAGAATTAAATGATGAACAAAACCGATCTATATAAATAGGTACATCTTTTGAAAGTGTACACAAAACAAGGGAAACTTGAGCAACATTTATTAAAATAGCAATGCTTGTCTAAGATAACATTTTCATGGTGATTACTCTACCTTTCAAAGTACTGAAATGTAAGACTTTTTTAGAGGATTGAAAAATTTGGTTTTCTGTACATTTAACTCAAACTACTTCCGGCAACAGATACTGCTTGCGGTCTGTTAGACCAATAATATTGCTAGCAGTCCCATCATAATAATAATACATCATAATTATGAAATAGCTTATGTTAAATCATTAAATCAGTAGCAACCCTCTGCCTTGATGGCAGCTTTGGAAACTCTTTGGACATTCTCCCAACCAGCTTCATGATGTAGTCACATGGAATGCATTTCAATTAACAGGCATGCATTGTGAAAAGTTTACATTCCGACAATTTAAAAACATGAAATGTCAAGGCTTACTAAGGTATGATAATTATTATACTTATAGGTTATGCGCAAATAAACAACATACTTCACATTCGGGCTTGAAAACATTATTTTGATAATCATAAAAGTCCCGGACTACATCTTTAGGTTAAAGACTGCTATGTAGAATAAAGTTCTGCAATACAGGTGATCACAATCTATTACAATTCTGTGAATATTGTCCCTTGATTCTAACGCCATTTGTCAGCCATGGTATATAGTGGCCCAGAATGACATTAAATAGTTAGTGTTAATCCACCTTAATCAATACAAACCATGAAACTCCTATCAATTTCATGAAATCTTATGTGCTTTAAAGTAATTTATATGTAGTCTGGAAATCATGGAAGATTCTATAATAATGCATTACAGCTAGAAATTCATGTCACTGGAGATGGGAGATAACAGAATATCACATTTTAGAATGCTTTTAAAACAATTACATGCAATCCAGACTAGAATTAACCAAGATGGTCCTGAATGGACATGGTGACACAACTAGTTTTGTTCTTTTGAAGAGAAAAAGGGGCATTTTCATTTCCTGAAGTAAAGTTTCAGTTTCAAAACACTGTCCAGTGATAATAAATGGATTTGTTTTACTTGTGCTCAAAATTAAAAACCAAAAGGTGAAAATTCAGTCACTCAGTCCTTGAGCATGACAGTTTGCTCTTGTCGCTCCTGTTGGTCTTAATACATTTGGTACATTTATAAAATGTTAAAAGAATATCCTAATGAAAATGGATTTACCCATCCTGATCCAGATGTGTTTGTGTTGACTTGACAGTCATTGAATTGTGCTGGAGTGAATCAACCCCAAGAGATTAAAACTGATAGTAGGACATGAAGACCTGAGAGCCTAAGAGAGTTGACAAATAATGTGAGCCCATCAGCATGCAAACCCAGCCTCCCACACTGAGATGTATATAAATCTCTATCGCTTAAGCAGGGAATTATCAGCAATTACACAAAGCCTCTCATGAATACGGATTAGCTCTGGAGGGATACAATTTATTGAAATTAGTCTTTATCTCTTTTTTGCAGTGACATGGGCCTGCATGGGTGGGCATTTTTACTTGTCAGAAATTAACTATCTCACCTATTAATGTCATTTGAAAAAAGGAAACATCCTCCAGCCTTTTCCTGATTATGTTGTATTCCAGACCTCAGTCTATAACTTCCAAACTCTAAGTAATAGAGCAGTGACTCATCACAGTTCATATGAACCGTTAATGTGATTGAAATCATACCCTTCTACATACAGTGGGGAGAACAAGTATTTGATACACTGCCGATTTTGCAGGTTTTCCTAATTACAAAGCATGTCTGTAATTTTTATCATAGGTACACTTCCACTGTGAGAGACAGAATCTAAAACAAAAATCCAGAAAAACACATTGTATGATCTTTAGGTAATTAATTAGCATTTTATTGCATGACATAAGTATTTGATCACCTACCAACCAGTAAGAATTCCGGCTCTCACAGACCTGTTAGTTTGTCTTTAAGAAGCCCTCCTGTTCTCCACTCATTACCTGGATTAACTGAACTCGTTACCTGTAGAAAAGACACCTGTCCACATACCCAATCAAACAGACTCCAACATCTCCACAATGTCCAAGACCAGAGAGCTGTGTAAGGACATCAGGGATAAAATTGTAGACCTGCACAAGGCTGGGATGGGCTACAGGACAATAGGCAAGCAGCTTGGTGAGAAGGCAACAACTGTTGGCGCAATTATTAGAAAATGGAAGAAGTTCAACATGACGGTCAATCACCCTCGGTCTGGGGCTCCATGCAAGATCTCACCTCGTGAGGCATCAATGATCATGAGGAACGTGAGGGATCAGCTCAGAACTACACGGCAGGACCTGGTCAATGACCTGAAGAGAGCTGGGACCACAGTCTCAAAGAAAACCATAAGTAACACACTACGCCGTCATGGATTAAAATCTTGCAGCGCACCCAAGGTTCCCCTGCTCAAGCCAGCGCATGTCCAGGCCCATCTAAAGTTTGCCAATGACCATCTGGATGATTCAGAGGAGAAATGGGAGAAGGTCATGTGGTCTGATGAGACAAAAATAGAGCTTTTTGGGCTAAACTCCACTCGCCGTGTTTGGAGGAAGAAGAAGGATGAGTACAACCCCAAGAACACCATCCCAACCGTGAAGCATGGAGGTGGAAACATCATTCTTTGGGGATGCATTTCTGCAAAGGGGACAGGACGACTGCACCGCACTGAGGGGAGGATGGATGGGGCCATGTATCGCGAGATCTTGGCCAACAACCTCCTGAAACACACAGCCAGGGCAACTAAGGAGTTGCTCCATAAGAAGCATCTCAAGGTCCTGGAGTGGCCTAGCCAGAGCTATGGGTTCAGATCTCCAGACCTGAACCCAATAGAAAATATTTGGAGTGATCTGAAAGTCCGTATTGCCCAGCGACAGCCCCAAAACCTGAAGGATCTGGAGCAGGTCTGTATGGAGGAGTTCTGTATGGAGAAGTTCTGTATGGAGAAGGTCTGTATGGAGAAGTGGGCCAAAATCCCTGCTGCAGTGTTTGCAAACGTGGCCAACAACTACAGGAAACGCATGACCTCTGTAATTGCAAACAAAGGTTTCTGTACCAAATATTAAGTTCTGCTTTTCTGATGTATCAAATAATTATGTCATGTAATAAAATGCAAATTAAGTACTTAAAAATCATACAATGTGATTTTCTGGATTTCTGTTCTAGATTCCGTCTCTCACAGTTGAAGTGTACCTATGATAAAAATTACAGACCTCTACATGCTTTGTACGTAGGAAAACCAGCAAATTCGGCAGTGTATCAAATACTTGTTCTCCCCACTGTATCTAGGATTGTTAAGAATACCACAACACCATTTCCAAAAAAGTTGGGACGCTGTGTGAAATGCAAATAAAAACAGAATGCAATGATGTGCAAATCATTTAATCCCTATATTTAATTGAAACTAGCACAAAAACAACATCAAATCACATCTAATGTTGAACTGGCTAGTTATGGAGAGCTTTCCTGGAGAAAAAATATGGCCAACAGCTCAATTTTCAAGTCCAAATTAGCCCAGGTGTTCCTCCCTCGCTTCAAAGTGATAGTTTGCCCCCATTCACTTTTATTTTAGCCCAGGGAGACTGCAGGAAAAATGTTATAAACACAAAACTGAAATTATTGAGGAAAACCATGTAAAAACTAGGATCACGCTAGATATTCTGTAAATATAAAAACATCAAACTTATCCTTGTCTACTGGATTTCAATTCACATCCTCATACTAGAGGGCAGCAGAACCCCAAAAACACACTATGGAACCAACATCTTTATAATATAATTGTGTTTACCGTATGCATTGTACAATTTATTTTAATCCATATTACTTAATATCCACTGCCAAGATAGAATCTAACAAGGCTCCTAATAAGTACTTTGATCATCCAACTACAATTGTAGTTTATTGTATTTTCTTTGTTTGTTAACTGCAAATCCCAAAAAACAATGATTAAGCTTATTATAAAGCACATCCAATCGAATATCTCTAGCCAATTTAGAATGTGTCACTGCACAGACCTTTTGTTGTATTTCTTTGTGTTATCAAATCATGTCCTTGACAAAGCTCATGCTTTATTTAATTTAAGAGAAGGTCTCCAGGGAGACATTGACAATGCAACATTTGAGTTATGTGATAGGGTTTATAGCAATATCTTGAGAGAATATTAGCCCAGGACCGTACTGTGGGCTTGGTGACTACAAAGTGTACTATACACTGTTACTTCGTTTTCTCCCTTCACATTCACCACATGTTGTTGTGTTACAGACTTTATTTAAAACTGATTAAATCATTGTATTGGCCATTAATCCACACACAATACCCCATAATGAAAAAGCCAAGACATGCTTTTAGAAATGTCTGTCTATTTATTTAAATGGAAAAAGTCATGTGTCCTGTACATAAGTATTCAGACCCTTGGCCATGACACTCCAATATTTAGCTCAGCTTCATCCAATATCCTTTGATTGTCCAATATCTTAATTGCAGTTCACCTGTTGCAAATTCAATTGATTGGACAAGAGTTACAAGAGTGCCCACCTCTCTACATAAGGTCTCACACATCACAGTGTTTGTCAGAGTAACACAAGTATTTTTAAGACTTATGTATGAAAGACTATTTATTTAGAAGCAAGTGTCATTTTGAAGTAACTTCATTTGTCTCTATTTGCCGAAGAACTGTACATATTTCTATGCAGATTGACACATGAGTCTATGTGAAGGCAAGAACATTTTTTAAGAAGATTTGCACTTTGCTTTTGACATAAGGGGGTAAGAATTGTTTAAATATTTGTTATCCCTACCCAAGCTTTTACCCAAGCATGACACACTTAAGTCCATACTCAGTTTTTGGGATCCTATAACATTTTGTAATATGCATATAAAACCTGTTTGAGTCTTAATGGCGCATGTGCCATTTCCAGCAGTAAAGTAGATTTGTGGGTTCAGTTGCACTCACACTAACCAGCCCAATACTCCTTCTGCCTGTTATTTATCATTTTGTCCAGCAGAGGGCACTCAGAACAGAGCCTTGCTTAAACCGAGTTAGGAGTGCCTAACCTATCAACACCTACTAGCAGTTTTTCCATAACATAACCTTTATTATTAGTGGCACAATGAACAACTTTTTGGCCTCTGGGCAACTAAACAAGTGATCATTGACAGGTCTACAAAGGATTCTCTTTATTAAGTTGGCCTGCTCAATGAGAAATGTACCTTGAGGATTGAACAAAGGCTGTTATATTAGTGATTTTCAAGTCAGTTTTGGTTTGGTTGACTATTTGATATAACGCATCTAGATAGCGAGTGCCTCGTCCACCAATGTTCTCACCATACGCTTCTGAAGACTCTGAGCATATCTGCCCCCACAAACACTCTGACAGATAACTCAGTATTTAGGGTCAAAGAGTGACATCCCCTGGTAGCACTCCACCATAAATGGGCTCTTTAGCGCACTGCCGATGGCAGTAAAGAGATAGCTGAGCTTTTATACCCCATGACTGGATATATTAGCGGGTAATGTCCTTAAAGGGGATTAAGGGATGGAGAGGCACAGGAAGGGAGGGAAGGAGGGTGGATGAATGGACCGGAGAGATCCTGGAGCAGTAAATAGGCAGGTGATAGCAGCGAGGAGAGGTTATGGTGCCTTACGTTGCCTCAGGCTACAGGGAGGGATTAGCAGCTACTGAGGACTCCGTGGCTTCCTGTGAACCATGACTTGCAGGCGTATGTTCGTCTCCCTCTGTGCGCGTCTCCGGTGCTCTATGAAAGACACCGCAGAGACAAACCTGGCGTAGCTTTTAAAACTGATACGCCACTTTTTCACTAATTCACTAACCAATCAGGCTTTACTCTGGTTACAGAAACAGACAGCTAATTTGGCCTGAATGTAATATTGCTATTAAGTGTGGGAAACCAGTTTAGCTTAAAATGAGTATTCAGCAAGGCATGATATAGTGGGCATTTCCCATGGGCCTGTGGTCATGTAGCTAGAGCCCAGGAGGGGGTAGTCTTAACAAACATTCATCCAAACACTGATATAGTAACCTAACTAGGTCTGATGTAATCAATGTGTTGTAAGATTACTCAATATGGGCAGTGAGAACCATTTTGTAACCAGGACACGTTCGTTATTTACCTGCCGCAAAAACACCTAGACGTCACTACATTATGTTGTGCATAATCCATACTCGTTCACTATCAGACCTTAGTAAGCCGAGAAACGCCATGTTTAAAAGTGAGTGGTTCTGATGACGCGGGGCACAAATCGCTACGTACATGACGGGGTAAACAATTTCCAGGGGACAACAGCGCCACGTTCGCGAACCGTGGCCAACGTGTGTGGTCTTTGGTTACTATGGACAACTAGCGCGGTGTCTGGTGGCTATAATTACACGGGTGGCAGAGGTTACAGCCATTCTGATCCTTCTGAAACATGCACAGTACATGTCAGTAGGCTGTTCGGGGAGAATCCTGAGGAGGTTTAAATAAAAAAGCAGCTCGACCAGTTGGGCCGTGGATAGAGATAGCGGGTGTACTCAGGCGACGTGGGTCCTTTTACCTCGGGGATTGAGCAAGACAGAGATACATCACCTAATGGGTTCAGGACGCGTTGTATTCTCCGTCTTGCCTGGTTCCCCATGACCACTGACACACGGCACTACCCTGCTAGT
Organism: Novumbra hubbsi; assembly: GCA_016801125.1. Classification (NCBI taxonomy): domain Eukaryota; kingdom Metazoa; phylum Chordata; class Actinopteri; order Esociformes; family Umbridae; genus Novumbra; species Novumbra hubbsi. The sequence continues at coordinate 96,130 of JACXGK010000217.1, read as the reverse complement.
AGCTTCAGCTTAGTTTTTGACTTTAATCTGAAGTTCACATGCTGTAAGCCTGTTTGTGTGTGTGTGTGTGTGTGTGTGTGATATAGGGAAAGCATGGGGTTTCATTGAGTCCAATCCAGTGGAGTATGAAGGTTACATGGAAATCAGCAGTATCCCTTTTCAAGGTCAAGAAGCGGTTAAGAGGATATATGCAGCCACTCCGCAAAGAATGTACTTAATGCATGAAAGAGAGATTCTGCCGAGAATTACCATGTTTACAGCACACAGCAATAAGAATGCTTACCACTTGAAACATGCATTCCCTCACAAATGTGGTGTGTGTGTGTGTGTGTGTGTGTGTGTGGGTGTGTCTGCAACCTTGTGTATGAGGGCTTGCCCAAACATTCCGTTTGGCCCACGAGGTGAAAGTTGCCTTTGAAAGGGGGGGTTGTGTGCAAGCCCACAACCCCCCACCCCCCCCCTCCCGCTCCTCCTTTACCATATTAACATCCTTAGCCTTAGGTCTCGACTCTGCTAATCTGTTTTAGGTATTTGATCTCAAAAGAAATGATGACATTGGGTTTGAATGGGTCATTGCAGAAGCAGCCACAGCCCCAGTCTGGTGGAAAGGAGTCAAGTGGGGGGCAAGCACCTGGGTTACTTCAACTTTATTACTTTACTGAGTCAGCAGGAGAGGTAGACCTGGACTACCCAACCCTGAGCTATAGGGGATAGGAAGCAGACATCTTTGTCCTTTAATAAGATATCCCTTTCTATGAAATGGTTTGGGGGAAAAAGAAACCGTAACACGTTGTTTGCATACACATTTGCTGCACGTTGTGCTTCCGCATGTAGAATGGATATAGCTTAGTGGTGAACCAATCATTATAAGGATTTACTGTTTACATAATGTGAAAAACATAGGCTTTTGTTTACCGAGTATTACTAAGCAGAGGAGAGGAGGATAGCCTTGGTCACCTAAATGTGATACAATTTATTTTGAGTGAACTAAAGAAACTTTTAGAAACATACATTACTAGTGTGCCTTACTATCCCTGGTGTAAGAGTAGGATGTGTTTTATGAAAGGGGCATTGTGAGTCAAGGGTTTTACTTTATGCTCCACGGCCAATTGACTTCTCTTCCCATTAATCAAATGCACTGTTTACCTAATCTTTCTTAGCATTTTAAAACCATTAAAACTAAGGAGATTAGCCTAGCTTTTCTGACGGTGTACTGTTACATTACTCCTGGTAAAGCTATCTTGCTCCCTTGCTTTTACCCCTTCCTTCTCCCTCACACCATAACCCTCCCTTCCTCTCTCTTCCTCACACTTTACCTCTACCTTCCCCGCTCTCCCTTCCCCTCTCTACCTTCCCCAATATCCCCCACACCCTACCCCACTCTTCCCCTCTCTCCCTCACACCCTACCCCTCTCTCCCTACCCCTCTCTCCCTCAGACCATACCCATCTCTCCCCTCCCCTCTCGTCCTCACACCATACCCCACTCTTCCCCTCTCTCCCTTCCCCTCTCTACTTTCCCCTCTCTTCCTCACACCATACCCCTCTCTCCCTTCCCCTCTCTTCCTCACACCATACCCCTCCATTCCAAGAGTTTTCTGCATGAATTACACTTTTTAAAGTGCTTCTGGATCTACCTACCGTACATCTCACCATTGGTCAGATCTTTGTACATCTCACTATTGGTCAGACAATTGTCCGACTGAAGAAGATTAAGAAAATTATATTATATTATTATAATTATATACAAGAAAAGTATATCTAAATTGGTCAAATAAATACATTTCTAGAAGGCTGTGGGATATCATACTGTCGGGGGTAAAGAAGTAAAACGAGAATTGAATTGCATGTAAAACCTCTCTTTGTTAAACAAGACAGATCGCTAAGTGTATTCACATGCCAGAACTGTTGCATCGGGCTTACAGGTGCGAGTATCAGTTGCAGCCAACTTACCATTGTGTTCTTTCTTAAGTATTTCTTTAACAGTAAAAGTCTTTGCCTTACAAATTAGCAATAATTTAAATATGCAATATGAATTTGTGGAGTTTCTAATCTGTATCCATCCATGAAGCAACACTCTTGTCCAATTCTTGACTCCGGTTATATATTTTGAATATGTCTGGAGGTTTTGTGTTTCCTGCTCCAATGAACTAAGACTGTATATTAGGTGATCAACGCACGTACTTAACATGCCTCTGCTTGACTACCTCAATCCAATCCTTTGTTCGCGAAGAGTTCCTATACACACACACACGTTATGGTTGAACGGATAACAAAACAAATCAGAATTTGTCACATTGCTAGCAACAATACTGTAATCAGATACTTTGGAAAGAACAGATGATTATTCATTGTATTACTTTTACATTCCAAAAATGTGTGCATGAAAATGGGGATGCCCATTTGATCTGGCTGCTACAAAAGGCCTAAATTACCTCAATGAATTACCCAAAAAACAAATGTTAACCAGTAATCAGCATTAGTGTGCATATCGTCTGGAGGCCTGCCCCACTCTGTCATGCTTCCTTGCTCATCCACAGATGATAATTTTTGCAGAGATATGTTTGTTTGCTATTGGCTATTTAGCAAAATTGCAGAAAATGGAGATAACATGACTAAAAACTGGAATATATTAATATTAAAATGGTATAAATCAGTAATAATAGTAATGTCTCCTCTAATTTCAATAATCGAGGATTCGCTTTGTATTCTGAATACAGCTGCTGCAAAGTATTTCCTGTATTTAGAGGGCCAGCTATAGCTTTTTTGTACCTTAAAAAGATTTGGTTTAGAGGCAAGAGGCAATATCTATTTGGGGCCCTTAGGTTTTGTCATTTCACCATTTTCCCAAAAAACCTAATTCAGGGAAATGACTTGTAGTTATTTCAATAACCAAACAGGGTTTCAAATGAGTTCTGACACGATTTTCAAGCTTAAATGTGACCCCATACTTACCTCCTTGTCACTGAGGTCAGTAGTGCATGAAACAATCCTATCAGGGTTGAATCCTCAATGTCAAATTCATGAATCAGACTGTGTAGTTGGGTGTCACAATATCAATATTGTGTTAACTCATAGAAGGGACATGTCTTAGGGGACCTGTAGGTGTTGTGTATCATGTTTGAGAGATATCTAAGTCTTCTAAGTGAGATTTATTTTGTCAATAGGAGCACGGGAATTGGCTTTCTGTGCTAAGCGACGTGCTCTAATACACTGCTCAAAACAGTTAAGGAATTACGTAGTCATCACCGTATAAACTTCGGGGATGAAATTAATTGTTACCTGTTTTGATGCAAATTGAATTGACAACAGATGCACTGGGGAGGCAAGAAGATAATTGCTCTCTCCTTATCCTGCTCCATGCTCTCAGGAGCATGGAGGAAATACCAGAAGACGGGCCGTTACATGTGGAGGTGGACAGGGTCGTAGAAGGGCCTGAACCCAGCAGCAGGACCGGTATCTGCTCCTTTGTACAAAAAGAAACAGGAGGAGCATCACAACTTCCAGCGGGATACTGGTGTGATCAAACTGTCAGAAACAGACTCCATGAAAGTGGCATGACGGCCAAATCCCTTCTGGTATAACCAGTGCTCACAGCCCAGCTCACAGCCCAGCACCATGCAGCTCTATTGGCATTTGCCAGAGAACTCCATTCCTGATAAGAGCAGGTTCACAGTGTGACAGATGTGAAAGAGTCCGGAGGCGACGTGGTAGAAGTCATGCCGCCTGCAACATCAACCAGCATGACCTGTTCGGCGGCGGGTCAGTGATGGTCTGGGGAGGCGTATCCTTGGAGGGTGGCACAGACCTCCACATCCCAGCCAACAGTACCCGGAATGCAGTTAGGTGAAATCCACAGACCCATCGACAGAACGCCGGGGCAGTGGCCCCCTGGGTTCCTCCTAATGCAGGCCAATGCCCGGCCAATGCCAGGAGTGCGTAGGCTGTTCCTGGACGATGAAGACGTTGCTGCCATTGACTGGCCCTCACATTCCCCAAGACCTGAATCCAGCTAAGAACAGATGGGACGTTATGTATAGCAGTGCCACAGACTGTCCAGGAGCCCACTGATTCTCTGAACCAGGTCTGGCAGGAGATCCCACAGGATCTGTCGTTTCATCATGCCCAGATGTTGTCAGGAGGGCAGACAGGCTTGTGGGGGCCAGACACACTACTGAGTCCCATTATGAACAGCCTGTGTTTATATTCCACGGTTAGAAGACAGCCGACAACTGCAGCAGGTTGAAGATGGCAAAAGTGAAATCTACGAATTTGCGCCTTGCTTATTGCTAAGCAGCAACCATGTGCCTCAAATGTATCTCATCCAAGCAAACACTGTGAACAAGCACTTGTTTTTGGGCTAGTGTGATTTATTGTTCTGAACATGGCACAGAACGCAACACGGGCATGATGAACGCTGTTGTTTCAAAAAGTGAAAATCTACTTTTGCAATGAATCCTGGAACAGCTAGCCAGCAGCGAAAATGGAAATGAAGCATTGTGAAGCTTTTCTCAAGACATTATTTAATTCACTGAGCATTAATCTAATGTAGCAGATATATGAAATATGTATAATGTCTGATGCGCAAGTTGCACAAATTTCCTTATAATGGAGATATCATTTTATAACCCAAACCTATACCACAGACCCAAAGTTCTGAATAAAATATTTCCTGTATTTAGAGAGGGCCAGTGATTGTATAATACACAACTATGATTATTGGAAATTTGTCAATCATTGGGCCTTTGGGTGGGAGGGACTAAAAAGGAACTGTTGAAAATGAATAACATCTCTTTCAGGTCATTTCTGAGTTGCCAGGGAGTTGACTGTACATTTAGATGAAAGGGCAGTGGTTTAATTGTAAATGATAACCCGCTGACTGAGGGGATCTGTCTGCCCACAAGCCCCGGCTGTCTATCTGCCAGTACTGCAACAGTATCCAGAGGGAGATTGGCAGATAGAAGCATGCTGTCAACGGCCCCCGGGCCCAGGGTTGCTACTACACAAGACCGCCACTTGTGCTCCACCAAGACCATGGCTACTGGTTTAGAGGAACCACTCTCATACACTCATAGACCTATAAAAACACACACGACAACACTGGCAACCTCGGTCAAAGCGATGGCTCTTTAGTTGGAGATCTTACCAATAAACAATAGAGGGCCTCGATGATGATGTTTGGAACCAGCTCTTGCCAGTTGCTTGTTACATTTTTCTTTTGTTGTTTGCCACTATGTCCTTATGTTAATTGGAAGATGATAGTCAACATCTAAGGCAAAGAAAAAAAATACATCTGTCTGTAATGCCTTATATAAATGATTTACATATCGTTGCCTGGAATAGCTATTTATCTTTCATAGTACGTATGTTCTTTTGTTTTCACGATTTCATGTTTGTCAGGATATGTTTGTTCCACTAACCATCTGTGGGACGTCCCAGGGAAAGTGTATTAAACCTGAAATCCTGTGAAACACCTTGATTCAATAAGGGAGTGAATTCTCTTGCAACTAATTAATTCAAAACTCTACCTAATTAAATAAATTTAGGTTTAGGGAAGTAAAACAATCAAATGATGTACAATTTAAATACATTTGAAAGCCAATGTTAGTTTTAAATTAGTTACCAAAATATTATTTCATTGAACTGCAAAAAATCATGTTACTGCTTAAAGCTTTGGATGTTGATGTAGAGACGTCTACCCCCTTTCATCTACCAAGCAAATAAGCAGTAAGTGCTCATAAAGTGGAATTGAGAATACAGGCTTCAAAAGGTTCTGAAAAATATCTCTTTCAAAGGGAATTCGCCATATGTATATGGTTCACAGCCCTCCTTACTTACATTTGCAAGCAATCTGCTTTCTTTCCAAAGATGTACAAAATAGATAACTTGTTTGCCCAAAAATATATTGCTTGGGTACAGTTTGCTAGAAACTACTCAAAAGAGCCCTGTGGATTGATGAGACAAAGATAAACATTTACCAGAGTAAAGATAAGAGGAAAGTATGAAGACAAATCCACAGTTAACCACCTCTTGTAAAATATGGTGGAGGCTATATAATGGCTTGTGCATGACTGGCTTCCAGAGAAACAAAAAAAAAGCAAATGCCTCAAACTCATTGGATGGTGCATATACATATATCAACACTGTAAATGAGGCTAAACATGCTAGCATCAAATTATTGCATTGTAAATGTTTTAATTGTCCTAGTCAATCTTCCAATGAAAGAAAACTGTTTCAGAATATTGGAGGTAAAGAAATACTTCAAAACAAACACCATCTAAAGATAGCTTCAGTACTGACTGCCAAAAAGAATATCTAGAAACAAAGGAATGATTATGGCATGTTCTTGCTGAAGGAACTGTGAACCTGATTCAAGCCCTTGCTGTCCCACCAATGATCTATATTTGTTTGTGTAATAAGCTGTTGTAATAAGCTGTACACCATGTTTTCCCCTGTTTGTATAATTTCTACCATTTTTCACAAATACATTGTAAATCTTTTAACAGGGTAATCTAAGTCACTATTAGTTCATTTGCTAAAGATTAAAATAAAAAAAGGTAATGTTATGCATTTTTACCTAAATTGCTTATGTTCAAAGTTCTCCACCTTTCCTGGGACAATCACATCCATGGACAATTGGTTCAACATTTTCAGAAACCAACACAGTGGGGGTTCTTCACTACTTGTGATCAATGCATAAAGAAACACACACACACACACACAAAAACAGTTAGACTTCCAAAATATACTGTCATAAGTGAGAGCAACTTCCATCGGTTCATTTTACATAACAAATTCCAATTATGTGTGGGGCTTGCATGCATGTATGTCAGCAGGCAGGCAGGAGGAGATAAGAGCTCCAGGAGTCCAGTGTACGCAGGTCATCAGAGCAGTTCAACATGATCCAGGACATCAAAGCCACTTAAATATTTTTCATTCTTGGGGCTGCAATAAGCAGCACGTTATGACAGACGCACAAAGGGGTCCACAGTTTCCTCTTGGCCCTTGTGCTGGTGTTGACATGAATACAAATTAAGTTATCACCCCTTTTTAAAGTCCAGACGGCTGTCAGACAACCCCCGCTAACAGCAAGAGTGGGTGGGTCGCTCCAGGGGACTGTTTCTCATGGAGAACGGGACATCAATACGATATTTAATTCATACAAAAGGAAATCAGATTTAGTTGTACTGTGCCAGTAGAAAGTCTACCCCCCTTGGATGTCTGTCAAGTTTTGTCATGTCAGTGCCAAAGAGTTCCATGCAATTAAAACAGGATTTTCCTGCTTATCGCCGCGCCATAGACTTTATTATTGTGAAATCTTAAAAAATAGCTAGTTAATTGGCCTCCACAGGTGCTAAATTGTTTTAATTCATGTTATTTCAGGACTAGTTGACGTTTTTATAGGTTCTCCCTGTTGGCTAATCATGTGATCATCTGTAAAAGATCCTCACTGTAATGGTGTCATCATGTTATGGGATGTTGTCATCGTCAGGAACTAAGATTGGCAGGATAGAAGGAAATGTTGTAGCAATGTCCTTGAAAAACCTGCTGCCCTCAGGGTTTTCATTGGAATGTAAAGGTTCATTTCACTTTAGGAATTGTTTTTCAAAATTTAAGTAAAAAATATACAAAATGAAATGCTTCAAAACTACAAGGCATCTTTAAGGGGGTCAAGACTTTCTACAGTCACTTTTTAGGTCCATATAAGCTGTGTATTATCAAAGCACATATACTTACTACAAATATATGTTTGTATTTATTAAAGTTTTCCCCAGAGCTTTATCCCCAAGTCTTTGGGATTAGAAATGTCAAAAAAGCTGAAACAAAACAAATGGGATGTTTGTGGGGTCATGAATATACCGCCAATCACAAACTGTTTAGGAAGTACTTACACGCTGTTTAGGAAGTACTTACAAGCTGTTTAGGAAGTATTTACAAGCTGTTTAGGAAGTACTTACAAGCTGTTAGGAAGTACTTGTAGCTGATAGGCAGTAGCTGATAGGAAGTACTTAAAACAACATCTCTCCCAATAACCTTTTTAATATCATTTACATGGTTTTGCTGATGTGGGAAGGAAATCTTACAAATGGCTTCTTAAATATAAAATTGTGTTTTGTTTTTTTATCAAAATGTTTTCCATTTACCTCAGTGTTTTTCTTTCCAAGAATCACTGGGATTGGAAGACCTCATATCCGCTTCTCAACGTGTACTTCAATAAGCCATTTGGCAGCACGTGACATGATCAAATCTTAGGGTGTGCTCCGTCTTAAATCATCCCCATGCATGAAACTCAAGAGGATCCAGTTTTAAAGGGGAGTTCTCCCCCTCAGAATGCCACCATTTAATTGTGACACACAGGAAATGACCCTCAGAATGGGACTGGCGCTGATAAGAAGGCAGAGCCGCAGGGATGACAGCTCTAGGAACTTGAGACGACTTATTACTGGAGAGAGGGCCCTTGCAGTCTGGGCGCCTTGCAATCTGATTGGACTGTCATCCCCAGATCATAATTAATATATTCATTAAATGAATGACTGAAAATGAAATCTCAACATCAATGCTCTTGCCCTGACCGGCTAAAACAGTGGGCAAATTCATAGGCGGCTTGTTTCGCTTCTCGCTTATATGGGTGCTGTCAGTTTAATAGGCTTTGGGAGGGAGGAGAGTGGAGTGCTTCTTTGGAAGGCCATGACAGACAAATTGCCTCCACCAGTGCAAAATAAAACAGAATTCAAAAGTAGGAAAATAAGTATGTTGTTTGGCAACAATCTCAACCGCGGCCCCACGATACAAGTGGAGCACGTTACACGTTTATTTGTCATAGATAGGCCATCTGTCTGTTTCTGTATAATTACACATCCTATATATAGTATGCCTTAGAACCACTGACAAACCAATTTGAACAGACCAACTTGCACAAAAGTATTATCCTTCTCTCCCAGGTGACATTCACAGTTCCGTAGCTTCCCATTGGGTAATGCTCTGCTATCTTAACTATCAAAGTCCAGCAGTATCATCACCAGTATCCCACTGCTGGTTTGTCTTTGAAGCTAGGCAACATCAGTCCTGATGGACCCCGGGATTGGAAACCAGATACTGCTGGAAGTGGTGTGGAAAGGCCAGCAGAGGGCAACTCTGATCTATATATCAAATCCCAATTCTCCAGTGCAGTGAAGGGGACATTGCCCTGCGTAGAGCGTTGTCTTTTAGATGCAATGTTAAAACAAGTGTCCTGTCTCTGTGTGGTCAATAAAAATCCCATGGCACTAATCGTAATTGTTTCGGGTGTCCTGGCTAAATCCAATCTGGCCCAGATTCCAAACATTATCATTGAAATGTAAAAATTGCTAAATTAAATTATTGTCATCGAAGACCTAATATTTGATTGCAGATCATTTTGATTGCATGTGTTTTTGCAGTCAAAAGGTGTTATCGTGCAAATTTGTGATAAAAGGTGCACTGGAGAGACACCACCCCCCACATAGGAATGGTTTTGTAGGTGATGGCCACAGACAATTGCTCTTTCCTTATCCTTCCTGACTGACTTTTCTGGTCACTACTGGTAGAATGATACGGTACCTCCAGCACATTCAGTACGCCTCATCCACACGTGCCGTTGCAAGAAGGTTTAGAGGAGATGGAGAACATACCAAGAAATGGGTCGTTATACAAGGAGAGCTGGACAGGGCCCTAGAAGGGCATCAACCCAGCAGCAAGACTGGTATTTGCTCCTTTGTGCGAGGAGAACAGGAAGAGGGGTCACAAAATGACCTCCAGCGGCTACTGATGTGCATGTTTCTGACCAAACTGTCACGGATTGTCTGGGGAGGCATGTCCTTGGAGGGTTGCACAGACCTCCACATGCTGGCCAAATCTCCCCTGACCGCTGTAAGGTACCGGGATGAAGTCCTCGTCAGACCTTACACTGGTGCAGTGGGCCCTGGGTTCCTCCTGGTGCAGGACAATGCCCGGCCTCGTGTGGCCAGAGTGTGCAGGCAGTTCCTGGATGACGAAGGCATTGGGGCCAATGACTGGCCCCCTATCGGTGCATCCAATGCTGCCAATTAGTGCAACAGATTGTCCAGGAGCTCACTGATGCCCTAAACTAAGTCTGGGATAAGATCCCCCAGGACACCATCCCCAGTCTCATCAGGAGCATGCCCAAACATTGTGGGGAGTGCATACAGGCACGTGGGGTCCATACACACCACTGAGACACATATTGAGTGAAATTCAAGCTTGGAACAGCCTGTTCAGTCTTACCAAGTCTTGGTTCCATCATACACGGTTCCATTATTGTGTTGTGTGACTGTCCCATCTAGCTAACTTAAGACGAAGTCACTAACAGTATGTCTTTACATGAAGACCGTGTAATGTGGGAAAAACTCATTTCAATGTTATTTTCAAACGATACTTAATGTGTCAAATTCCCCCATGGGAGTAATATATATTTTTGAAGAAGGGTTGCTAATAACAAAATTCTCTCTAATTATTATGGACACCAGATATTCCAGGCTTTGTAGGCGAGCAGTTCTGGCATTTCACCAGTTACTTGAAGGTTGCTAGATCAAATCTCTGAGAAGGCCAGGTGAAGCATTATGTCATTCTGAGCCTGTGTTTTAAACCTATTTCTTGGGCAACAATACAGTATTTAAGGTATTGCAGTACCTATATTAACACCAACAAATGAAAACCGGCCACTCAAATCCTTCCAATCCTAATAAAATGACCGAAGCATTTTAGCGGTTTATAGATCTGTGTTTCGGACCACGTGGACTGGCTCAGAGCAGACTGCGATTGCAGACAGGGTTCACTGGGGGAACTCTCACAACTTTTCCCTACAAACAGTAAAGACCACCCAGATGTCTTGGAACGTAAAAGCCCTGCTGTTTGGCATTAAACAAAAAATTGGGGCATTACAGATTTATGTAAGCTCCCAAAATATATACAAAATAATGCAAACGAAGTAAGCAGCAATTCCAAAGAGTGTATTACCTGTGTGATAATAAAGCATAATAAAGAATACAGTATTTTCCACAGTGCTTCACCCCAAAACCACTCTCCCTACACTCCTTTCCAGAACAGGTGGAACCAACCAACGGCAGAGCTTTTTTTTGGGAATTCCAGAGGTACAAACAGGAAGGGGGAGATGAATTGTAAAGGTAACACAATCACCCGTAAAGTAGTCACAGGAGTATCGCTTTCTTTAAGCTGAGCTGAGCGCGGCAGAAGATTAAGACGCGGATTACTGAACATGTACTTCACGTCACACGGTGAGTGGCGTGTGGTTACCGTCTGGAAGCGGACATCCATCTCCAGTGAGCCTTACCTCTGGATAACCCATACTTTCCCCACTTGAAATGAGTTATGTATTGTTTAAGTTACGGAGCGGTGGTAGTTCTTCCCCATTGAGGACAACATGTATTTAGCGTATTTTCGATTTCAAATCCAAGATGCTGATGTTTTATCTTGTGAATCTCTCGACAATGAATTCCTAAGGGTTAATATCCACTTTAAAACTTGCACTTGACCACTGACCTTGGGAATGTGTTCAGTAAGTCAGGCCAGCTCGAACTTCGACCCACAGTGCTGCTTGACCACTCTCAGGTTGAATGCGTGGACAAAGGAAAGAGAGGCCAACATGGGTTGTTGCTACATACCAACAAACGTTGTCTGATTGATTATGGCAACTGATTGGTGGACATAACCACACAACCATTCTAATCACATTCTAAATCTGTTCCAACAAATATGTTTCAGTGGAAAACAGGAGAATCCAGTTAAATCGTTTTGCGATACATCTATTCTGTTCCTTGTACAATAATGGGCAATGATTTCCTAGTGAAACAACGTATATTTCTTCAAAGCATTTTCTATGCTGTAATATTGCAAACGGACATTGGAGTTTCATCAATACTGATTCCAGCGTTAAAATGAATCATCAGCCAAACATTGATTTTGATGGTTGATGTGTGTTGATTATAACTTGTTTCTTTTTTTTTTTTTTTTTTAGGAGGAATCTGATGTTGAACCAACAGAAAAGGGGCATAAGGCTTGTAGAGTCAATAGTAAATGCTTCAAGACACTTTCCCGCTTACTTCACAACTTGTTACCACACAGGACACATTAGCATTTCAACTAATACGAAAGACCGCCAATGTCAGATGTCAACAATCACTGTACGTTGTTTCCTCTGGGGTCTTGCCCCCCCCCCCCCACACACACACACACACTCTGTGACTGAGCATGTGAGCTGAGCAGGTGCACTAGGGTACACGGTTACACAGGTATCTCCCGCCTGTCTGAGCATTGTTACCTGTTTAGCTCTATGTTCCACTGGGGCATCAGTATGTGTTTCCTGTATTCAAAAAGGCCTTTGAGATCAACCTTGTGAAACACAGGCATCCTTCCTTTCCACCCTTAACTGACCCCTCGTAGCAATGAAATACACCACTTCTCTCTAACCTGGAGAGGGGTGGGGGGGGGAGGATGGATAGACACAACCCTACAGGCTCTCTTTCAGGGCCGTAGTTTATAGAGAAGCCGGTCGGCTGTAACACGGCGTTTCGCCCCCCTGAGCGCGCACAAGACTCCCATTCATACCCCCCCCCCTCCCCTCGCCCAAAGACTTCACCTCCTTCCCCCTTCCTCTCCCCTACCCCAGCTGAGGCAATACAACGCGGGCCACAAGCAAGGACCTTTTAATCTAACAGAATGTACCAAGCACCTGAACTACTTAACCGCTGTGCTTGTTCAAGGGGGGGTTTGGCTATGAAGCTAAGGTGACCAATGTGTAACAAAAAGCCCCGAACTTTATCCTCGGCCCGGGATGAGCACATATCCTTTCCGTTGTTTCCCAACAAAGGCCAGCCGGTACAAATGGCCCGCTATCTGTGTCACCTGGAAGTGGAGAGCAATTTGTTTCTATTAAACAGGACGGTCCTCATTCCGTTTTTTTTTTCTTTCTGTCCTGCCAGGTAACATGTACCAGTCATGGCCTCGACAACAAGAGCCATTGTGGTCGTCGGTAGAAAACCCCTCCGTGTTTTGGCCCAGGTGATTATGACTCCTTGAGTAATTCGACTTAGAACATGCAGGCATGGACAGGTCGTGACATTCGCGGTGGGGTCACAAAGACACATGGCACCCCCTTTATGACACCCCGTCATCCACCCCAACACCCCCGCCCTCTCACCCCCACCCTGAGCCTCCACCCGGGACTGCTTGACCGCTCTGATTTATCTTGGTCCCGGTGAGGCTGAAATGTAGTGGCACACCGCTGTAACTTACCCACATCGCTCTCCGTACTATATGGCCTCATTCACCCACTGTGACATACACAGGAAGGCTGCTTTTACAAGAGGCTTTTTTTCTCTTTTTCGGCTAAACTTCGATCTGAGCTATTCCATGATTTTTGAGTGTAAATATTTATTATTTGTAATAACGCGAAGTAGGAGTTAGCAACTGTGTTTAGAAGCAGGCTGGTTTTTGTTGGAGCAGATGGTAAACAGTGATAATAATTCAGGCTTTGCACTTTGACGACCGACTAGCACCAAAAGAATGGAACGATAATAATTCAACAGGATCACATGTGGGAATACTTGGTAATAGTTGGCCTGAATAAAACAACGTTTTAGCTAAAGTCCTTGTGATTTTAGAGTCTTTTCACTTCCAGGATTGTTTTGCCTGAGAGCAACGTGTTGCCAACCTTTGCTGTAAGGCATGTCAACATATCAGGGTGGTTATTTCACCACACAATGAAATGATCAAGTTAAGTAAACAGTCTTTTGGGATATTATTTCAATTTAAAACGTTTTTTGTATTTTGTGGGTGATAATCCTTCTCCACGCAATGTATCGGTATAAGTAAGTAGCTCAATGTATACTTGAGATTGTATGTATACTTGAGATTTTTATAGTTACGTTATGAGACCGTATTTAGACAAAGAAAACACATCAGCATTGTCAAATCTACGCAGGAACCAAATAGAGAAGTTGTTCCATCAAGGAATTATGCTTGTCAATTTCTTTAGAAAAAAAAACACAAAACAGTCTTCCACTCTCTCTCACTATCTCTCTCTCTCCCTCTCATGTCATGTATAATGTATTCCTTTTTCCTTTCATATTCTCTCATGCAGCTAATTAGCCACTGGTCACATATGCTTCGATTCATTTAGCTAATGAGTAGCACCAAAAGGTGGAGGAAAGACATGCCCCCCCCGCGCTAACCACCACCACCTCTCTTTGTATAGATGCCGAGAGACCCCATCTGCGCTCTTTTGGGGGCGTGAAATGCACTGTAATTATTAGTAATAATCACACACCATCAGAAACTGATCCTAGAGCTGTAATTACATGATGAATGTCTGCTTAACACATGCCCCCTATTTAACAGTCCCCTGGAGACTGTGAATAATAGACAGCTAACACAGATCCGCAGAAAAAGGCCTTTCATTGCTGGCTGGGTCTTTTGTCTACGTGCCAATACACCGCTGCCTCCGTTTGGCAACAACACAGACCCCGATCAATCCCCACTCTCCCCTTCACGCCCCACCACCCCTAAGTAGACATCAGCGTCAATTACCACTGTCACAGTGCTAATAGAACTAAACACTTTCATATGGGAGGGGGAAAATATTTATATTGACTCGTTTCAGGTGATATGGCGAAATGTTAACCGGATTGCTGTGTTCGCGCCGCTCCTGTTTTCTTATTAAATGGTTATTGGAAGAAACGCACGTAGCATTTTCGATTGTTTCATCAGTTGCCCCGGTCAACTACGCTTGGCCTGTTTAACACATTATGCTGATGTGACGGTTGGATTTTTAGTTGCAAATGAATGAAGCTCAAACTCAAAGCGGGTTCCATGAAAATTGTTACTTTAAAAAAAAAGTTTACTCATAGTTCTGAGGTTGTGTTCCTAATGATACAAGGAATTAAGGCATTTCAATGTAAACACACTTTTTAAAACATTCTTCTCTTTAAAAACTAATTAGAGGTACCTGTTACTGTAAGCATTATGTCATTTCCCACTTTCTGTGATTTGACGTTTCTGTGGCACATGGCTGGTCCCACAATACTGACTGATATGGCTTGGAATTGTAAGTGGATTCTCACCAAAGCAGTCACGGAGATGTGAATACTAAAGTATAACTGATAGCCTATTGCTTTGCAGTTTTAATGCAAATAAGGACTACATGAGAAAATAATATGTTCTCCTATTTTCCCTCATACTTGTTTTTTGCATTTAACAATGAATTGCTTTATACTAAACAGCAAGTCAATGAGCAGTTGTTGATTTGTACACCTCGAGCACCTCTACATCAGATATGCATGCAAAAGAGTATGTTTTTATCTTAATGCTGATGCCAAATGAGGAATTCATGTTTGTGAAAAGCTCTATTTGCCTGAGATTTGCCTATTCAACTTCAAACAATGACCAAGTAGTCTCAATATCATATGCTGCCCAGGCAACAGAGAGCTTTCAGTTGGTTAAGCAAATTTGATTTCTACCGTACACTCGCCTTGTTGGAATACAGTGAACAGTATGTTATTATTAATTAATTATTAATTAGCCTTCTCATTCAAAGTCATGTAATTCATTTACTGACAGTGCTGTGACAGTTACTCTTTTGGGAAGCCCTTTCGCTCACCCTAGCAGACCAAATGGCAGTTGATATTAAAGATTCAAATAAATACGATCATGCAACAGTCACCACTCAGTCACAAACATGCCCATTGCTTGACCAGAGGTTTTAGAAATAAGGAGCCTCATGATGAGTCTAAAAGGCCCAGAAAAGTTCTTCAGTTGGCCTGTAGGTGGCAACAGTTGACCTTTTCTTATTCTTTTGGGGTATCTACAGCAGAAGTGACACACGCTGTTATGGTACAGAAACATATGCAGCATTCCCACACGTGGAATCTCTGGAATAATACACTAACCTGTACATGTCACAGCCTCTAACTTAATTGTGTACATATAACATATTTTATTCTCCTTAACTGATTTTTTTCCATGACTGATCTCAAATAGTACCTACGTTTACACAAGCTTATATTTAGTAGAATGCATGGACAGTACTGATATGCATATTATTGTATTATTCAAATGACAACAGGGAACTCTGTTGACATTAAATACTCTTTACATAATAGCAAATTAATACCATCCTATTTGTGTCAGAAGGCCTCTTCGGAATCAGCTCACACAACCTGTCTTTTGAAGAAAAGGTTAAAGGGTCTGCCAAACCCAAGCCAAAGTAACGGCACAAAGAATCAAACTGAATTGAAACCACACAATATCACAGACATGTCAGCTATTTCCTAATTGATACAGTACATCCAGACATTCGGTCAGTCTGTCATTGAGTTGCTAATTGCTCTTAGCGGGCGCCGTGAATGACAGGGACAGGAATTCTCCCCGGGGACAAGCTGTCAGAAGAGTCGCGCGGACGGGGACGCTTCTCGTTAACGTGCGTCCCTGCAGCGCAGGGTGATGAATGCCTGGAGATGTCTGGGCCTTGTCGGTCGGGCCGCCCGGGAAGACTATGCATGCATGTGTTTTACAATGTGCAGGCCTCTTAGCATCAGCTCTTTGACTGTCAGTAATGGAGACTCGACCATAAACCGAGCATTCCACCGGGCGAACCCTGAGCAACACGGACACTGGCTTCTGGGGGATATTCTGCTCCTCAAGGCTGCCACTAGATGGGTTTCGCAATTAGAGAGGCACCAGTGCCAGCTTAGAATGTGTCGTACTGTAATTATAGCCATTTACTCATGCATGTCAATAGCATGGACTGAAGTGTTTACAGGATGGGTTTGGATTTTTTTATTAAGGCTTAATTGCAAACGTGTATTAAATTGTGAGGTGGGTAAAATGTGCCGTGCGTGAATAGACTACGCTCTATGCTAGGCCAAACTTGGTATGTTGTACATTTTTGGAAAATCATACTTGTTTTTAGCTCCATCGTGTAAACACATATCTATAATAGCGAGAGCACATTGCTTACCATTTATCCAGTACATAAACACAATGGTATTCAAAATCTAAAAGATGATTGATAAATCAAATCTCACCATGTGAGCAGTAGATGAAATGAGAATGATAACCCCCCCCCCCCCCCCCCCCCCCGCATTAGTAAATATGTCATTTGTCTTAATGTAATGCTGCTAGCGAGCCTGGCCCTTTGCGTGACCCATAATTTGCCACTAACAACTGCTGTGGGCTGGGTAATGATGGTTTTTCATTAGCGTTAGCAGCTTGGACCAGGATTAGTTTAGCAAGAGGGTCCTTTCTCTAATTGCGTACCATTAAAAATATAGTAGGTAAAGTGTAGAGGAGGCATCTGTGCCCCTTTGCTATCCGCTAATAGTAATTGAACAATTCAACTTTAACAACTCAATTACCTCTTCAGCGCAACTAAGGGAACACTATAGAGACAATAATCATGGTAGATATTGCCACTGACACATATGTCTTATATTTATATTTATATTGTCATTGACATATAATCCTCCTATGTCTATTTAAATTGTATATGCCTTCATATATGCCTTCAATGTCGATTTATTGCCATGTATGGGGAAACATCTTTCACTTGTTTTTACCAGTGTAAGAAGGAGCCACAAAAAAACACAGGGAATCAGACATTGCAGTTGTTTCTTTTTTGCTTTTTACATGAACATTTAAATGTAAAAGTAATCTTTGTTACTAGGTAATTATGTGTAAACTCCTACTAAATATTTAAAGTAAGCTGAAAAGTATTACTTCAGACTCAAATAATCTAATGATCAAATACATCCTAAACCACATTCATAAATTGTGTGAGACACAAAATAACTAAATTACACCCATGCTTACAATAACAATGCTAAATCGGAAATGACCGTGTGTGATGTGTAAGGTGTGTGAGTGTGTGTGAGGTGACTGTGTGTGAGTAGTGTGTGTGTTTGTGCATATAAAAAATAAATAACAAACAAGTGTCACTATCTGATGTTCTCAGCTACCCACTGTCTTGTTGCTGGATGACAGATTTAGAAGTATGGAGACAGGAGATGAGAGGCACTTTTCTCTCTTACTTATGGACACATGCATAAACACACACACAAGATCTGATGACACTTTGAAGCACTGTGTCCTAACAGGGTTATAACAAGGTCATTAACATGTGCATTTGCTAAAATGACTTTTCATAAACTACCATAATGTCATCAAAACACCTTCATATATGTAGACTTGTTGTGACACATCATTGTTGTTTAATGGCTGATGGTTATGACAGCTACATAGATGTGCCATAATCTATATTATCTACTTGACAAGACAAACTATTCCGTTTAACAGTATTGCTAAACAGTATGTGTATCCAAGAATGTAATTATGAGTGTAACTGCACACAGATTGTTGTTGGATTTGTACCGATTACTGAGATGAATACAGATACTGATTTCAGGAGCAAAGACACCCTCTTTGGGACTGGAGACTGATTATGCTTCTAGACAATGTTCTGAAGATAGTGTATTCTAGGTGACATTAAAAGGATATCATTCTTAACATTACCATGAAGTGTGCTAAGCAATTTGAAAAAAGGTAGAAGTCATTTTGTTCAAGATATGTACACAGATACAATCGCATGTGTGATAATTATACAAATATCAATTGTAAACATGTCAAATGTATTTTATAAAGACAGTGTCTTATCCTGTTCATGAAAACTTCACCTGTAGTTACACATCTGACATCAATGTAAGAACAATTATCAATCTGTTGCTTCAAACCCTTTTATGAAGCACTCTTGACTTACATTAAATAACAATATTTTCTGTAACAACAAGTTAACAAATATTTGTCACACCACAATAACGATAATATCATATTACAAGTTATGACAGCTTGTTTGGACATTGCTATTACTGGGTTAAGACACTATGCTTCATATAAACTGGAAATAGAAAGAGTAGACCCACTGAGATTTTTATTAGATTTAAGTTCTAATTAATGGCTGAAGGTAGCAGGTGTGTGCTTCATTCCACACCAAAGAAAGAGTCCCTGCGGTGAGGGCACCTTACTACAGGGGCTTGACCTCTAATCAAAAGAGACAAAGAGCCCTATCTAGAGATAGGGCCCACTCTGTGTCCACTTCTCACCAGGCAGGAACGATGGACAATATAAATCTGCTTTTTTGATGTCGCAATTAGCATGGGATTGTCTGCTCGTTCATTCATCTGCTTGCACTGCTCCTCTATTCACTAGTACTTCTGGTCCATACCCACTTGTCGATATTTATGGAAATTGTTTGGAGATGAACAAGGAGGACTATCAACAATGTTCTCGGTGTTCACGCTTGGATCGTTTCTGATGTATGTCAATGAACTTTTCAGCTGCATGCGACACCCTCTAGGATTGAGCCAGGTGCTCAGTCTCCCACCAACGTTCCAACAAACGTGGCTTACAGAAACCCATACTTACTCCAGGAAGTGGATTAAGGGGTATTAAGACTGAAGTAATGTCACTAATACCGGGTTGTGGAGATGAGCCACGAGGGTTTCCGAACTGTCATTCTAGTGCTCACGGGTTTTATTCCTCATAGTAAGTGCAGTTACCAGACAGTGACTTTCCAAGTTGTAGTTGTGCACCTCTTTGCATGAAAATGACTTTGTATTTCCTTGTGTGAAGCACACATGTAAATGATAACTGATCTAGTTTGTCTTCCAACAATGAACTGTGATGATAATCATCTAGGCAGGGCAGCTATCTTATCAGTATATTTCAATGCCATTTTCCTAACCACGTGATTTCTTCGTTAGAGAATTATCTAATGGAAACACCTCCAGTGTTGTTGGTCCTCCAGGTAAATGCTTACTGCTTGTTATTTACCGGGATCATACATGGCTGTGTTGCTTTGCATCATTTGTGGCCCTTCTAAACAAATGGAGTTTATGTATGCAAAGCCATATAGCAACGCTGTAAATGGGATACAGCTTTATCCACCAGGAAACTAAGTACTTTCCTCAACAGGAAAACCTTTAATGGTTCCTAATGTGGTTATTGAATGGCGCTTGACAGCTAGCTGAAAGACTAGCCTGTTCAGGTGTGGAACAAACTAGGGATTGTTCTTCTATGCGTCTTCCCCTTTTGGTTGTGCAATTAACATGAACTGCTTTTAGTTTTTGATGAAGGTCATTGTTCACAAGGTTTACGTGTAGACTACTTTGGCATTCGTTTTTGGAGAAATTTCACAAAGGTTTTTTTTTGTTTTTTTTACTGTAATCAATTTGCTATTGGGTGTTAGTTTCAGACCAAATTTAACAAAGCTTAGCGAACCTAACAATCGAAGTCGCGTGAGTGCTGAAGTTACTTATGTTAAGCTAATTGCAAATGTGTTCATGTGTTAATGAAGCATTTAATACTGTTTCATTATTGTCACCTAGAATGCAATGTAAGCATACAATCATGACAGATGGATCTGGCTTATCCAAAGCAGTGAATCCAGATGTACACTAGATGGTGCCCCATGTCTTCATCCCAGTACAGCCTGTCATGTCTTGTTTCTGCTACGACTACAAGTACGCAGTATATCTTAATTTTTTATGTTGTATTGCTGAATTGATTAAGATTAAGGCGTTTACATCATTGTGAACGTCTGCGTTTGTTTGTCTGTAGTGAAAACGGAAACTACATTTGTTCAAGTTGGGCCCTGTCCACAAAGAACATCCAACACTTCAAACAGTCAGAATCAGCATGTGCATCTTGTGGCCGACGCCTTAAGAGCCTAAACCTGAAGAAACAGCCACCATGTGCCTTGGGGTTGGAGCAGAGTATTCACAACACAGCAGAAAGAAAGAAACTTCTTGTCACAGGGAACCTCTCTGTTTTTCAAATGATAGTATGAATTTCAAGGATAACGTACTGATTGTCAGTATATGGTGGTCCATATCAGACGGACTGAATCTGCATCCAAAAGAGCGTACTAAACTCTAGGTTAGAAGGCCCTGAAACAATCAGGGTCTGAAGATGGCGGCTGAAAAGGCCTGGTCTAGCATCACCAGGGATGATACCCACCATCTAACCATGTAAAAAAAACTAAACATGGAGTGGAAGTCTGTAGATATTAGATTGGCAATGACCTCAAGGCCCTGACCTCAACATGCTTAAAGCAGTGTGAGATCACTTAGACAGGTAAAAGAACAATGTAGCAGAAGTCAAAATAATTGTTCTTGCAAATTCTGCCCAAAACGTCCAATGTACCAGTGCACTACTTATAGACTATTTATTACAGTATACAAAAGCCTATTGCACCGGTTTTGCATTCTTAGGCCATAGAAAACACTGCTTTGTTCACAATATATAATATTCCTGTAGTTTTGGGTTTTTAGAGTAAAACCAATATAACACTTAAAGGTTTGTATCCACCAAGTCACCAAGATGATGAGGCCTCCCCCATGCCAAAAACTTGGAATGGTTGACAGAAGAAAGCCTCTACTGCCACCAAACCACACAGGTGCCTGGTGTGTGTTGAATGTAATTGGACTTTTAATTTGAACCAGGATCAATGCTGTCATTAGTCTCTTTGAAAACAGTCGGATTTAGCATTAAAAAAAGCCACACATATGGAGCCTAGAAGGACCTAATACCTACAGTAAAGGTATTGTTGTGGATTTGAAATGTTGTCGGTCTGTTTTACTTTCTATGGAGCTGGGAATCTTGTTAGGATACATGCAGTTTAGGAACATTCATATTCCAACCAATAACTTGCAGATCCTCATCGCTGACTCATAGAGTCAACTATTTATCTTTTCAAGCTTCCCTACAGCCTTCGGCACAATATCAAAATGTTTTTACCAATTTGGTTACATTGTGTTACATACTCCTCAAACATTAGATTATTTCACTTAACTTAACTTTTCCACACTTACAGTATTTTAACAGGACAGTTTACAAGACATACACATTTATATACATTTTGTATAAATGTTATAAAGATTTTGGCTGCACAGTTTTAGAGGTTCTCAACGGCTTGGTTTAGCAGAAATAAAATACCCAAATTCCGGCCAATGAGATTATTTTGTAGGACATTCATGGGGCAGTATAGCATACAATAATTTGAATATCACCAGTACCACAACTTAATGATAACAAAATTGTGGTAAGCTCAAGGTGATAGTGATTTTCAAGCAGAATAATCCACCTTTAAAAAAAAGATTGTTGCATTTTACTGGTTGATACAAAACTACCCAATTTGATTTATAAACTTGAAATCGAGGATTCAACCCTGAGGTGATCTTCCTGCACCGTTGACCTTATTGACTTCAGTGGGAAAAAGAAGAAACATAATATGCCTACCTGGATGCACAATCCAGCTTGACAGTTGAGAGTGCCTGCAGGCTTAATACCAGTATGTTTTTGTAGACGTCGTTTGGCTACCGGCGTATTCATAGATTTTTAAGAGCAGCCATAATGAATACACCAGTGCCTTTTTTATGATGCTTCCATGAAAGACAGGCCTTCTAAAATATTGACAGTTGCTTAACATGACATGAATGAAAAACAGATATGCTAAGGGTACATGTATTTAAACTTTAACAATGCTGTTTAATATCGTGAAACACTCTTTCATGCAATGCCGATAATAGAAGTGTGATGACGTTTTCGAATAAATGAATAAATAGTCATCTTTATGTAAGCTAAATGACTGTGGAATAATGTTACATGAAGCTATTGATCAAATAGCCTAAAGTGTATTTAATAAATGTATTACAAGTATAATAACTGCATAACTGCAGAATTATAATATCGTACAACCTATTATTTTAGGAGGTCAGTGATTAATACTTTCCCTGCATGTATTTTATTTTTAAGGCAACAATGGCACTTTGTTCAACCTGCTAATATTCTTCTGTTGATTGTTATTTCAACAAAGCCAACCTCAGCAGCGTTAGTTATGTAAGAGTGCCTTTAAGATTGTCTTCAGTGCATTCACAGCCCAAAAAGGGCGGGCCCTAAGTATAAGCGCATGAAAGAAAATCATCTTACACGATACTGATTGAAACGCCACTCACTCATAAATATGTATGTTCATCTGAATCACAACGCATATTATTGGTCGTAAAGCTTGAGAAGAGAATGGCTGTGGTGTACAATAGAAATCATTCTCTTGGTCTCTCCCTCCCCAGCTTTCAGCAACACACACATATTCATGCACACATACACGTCATTCTCTCTCACACACTCACACACAAATACAAGCAAACACACACACACACACAAATAAATACAGATATCCCATTTGGAGTACATTCTGTATCCCTGTAGAGAACTATTCTCCCTCTCACTAACTCATAATAATGTGAACTGAGGAGAGAAAACTAATGATAGATTAAAACTGATTCAGGTGATGAAGGCCCTTGTGCCTCTGCTAAGAGCCTCCAGCTTCAGCTTAGGAGGGCAGCAGCTGGAAGTGTAATTACATGGGTTGATTTATACGTGATTAAAGCTCCTACTGTATATAAGTCACCCCTTTTGAAAAGAGCAGTTAAGCTCCTTATACTTTTCACCAAACAGCGGCAATTTCGTACGAAATGAATGTATGTGGCTCCTCAGAGACCACATGGTATATTTCTCAGCTATTAATAATTCAAGGCGAATGAGCAGAAATTAGTTGGCTCGGTTACCACCGCGTTTGTCAAGCATTAATTCCGGCCGACGTTTTGTAAATGAAGCTATTACGCTAAAAACAAAGCACAGTGAATGGCCACGGTTTGCCGTGCTTAGGAAAAGAGAACGCCTCATTCGTACAACTGTCATTCTCTAACGGTGCACTATTAGGGGTTGCAGGGAAAAGACATCATACCTACGATGTGTTATTTAACTGAGAAAGCAATGGGAATTGAAATCTTGAAAACAGTCCATCATTTTATAAAGGAACTTTTCTTTTCCGCGTGACAGCCCCATTGCAGCCATTCTCCGGATGAGAATGTTTGTTATACTCTCCTAGGTTTTTAATTTGGATCGGATACAATGCACCGCGCTGTACTGTGTTCCAAGCGTTTCTGAAGCGTTTTTTTTTCTTTGAATAGCCTCAGATTACGCTAGGCTAATGAACAGGTGTCCATTCAGAGGGTGTGTGCGGTCATTGTTCTGTGCGACCCACAAACACATTCGACAAACAAACACATGCGCGTGACCAATTGCCCTCACGGGCACACAACCACTCACCCAGCTCAAAAGGACTGGGCGCATAGTGGCTTTAACCTTCCGCACCAAGTCATCCCTCTGTAGACCTCCAAGCCTTGGCAGCCGGATCTATTGGCGTTTTGTCATGGAGCCTAGGTTCCTACGGGAGGGAGAACGGAAAGGTGAGAAAATAATCCTTTTCCTCCTCAAGTGGTGGGCGCAAGAGTAAAGAGGAGGCGGGGGGAGTGTGAGGCCCTCTATGCTCAGGGGCCGTTAAGCCTAGCAGATCATTAGGGACTGGAGAGGGGCCACACGTCAGAGTGTCTGGGCGGTGGGGGGGGGGCGTTTCTGTGAGTACACGGCCTGACCTGCACAGTTCCCTGCACTTGATGCTTGTAGCTAGACGCTGACATGGAGCACAGATTTCTGCCCTGAACAGAGGTCATAGTAACACAACACATACACTTGGGCAACGGTTCCATCCATGACGTCTCGTTGTTTGATAGAAATGAATTATAGCATACACATTAGCCCAGAGAAGAGGGGAGCAGTCATACCGAGGTCATATCTCTTAACTGGTTCATCATCGTAAATAAACAGCCAGTGATGAGGGAAATTGGTAGATTCGCATTGACTGATTCGTTTATAAACTGTGCATAGTCTCTCACTCTCTCTCTCACACTCGGGTTTGAATGTCACCACTCAGCGGGAGGATTTAACGTTGCTTTTAACCCTCACTGCCACTTAATTACCTTGACATTTACCCTGCATTCAATCAACTCCTTACCCAGCAGGTTTATTCCCATTACCTGCAGTAATTATGTATCTGCTACATGAGCTATACATTTGCAAGTACTTTACATATGGCCATTCTGGTTTCCTTTTTCACCTATGTTGGCCTTACGGTGACACAGGAAAGGACAGAAATACTATTAAATGAAGTGTCAGGCAAGTAAGGCTCTGAGCATAGGAACATTCAGCCCTCTCCCCTTCCATTTTTTGCCCAGGATATTATCACAACTGCAGTAGGATTGGCGAGGGGGGGGCATAAGAGTGGCAACGATCCATCGGGGACTCGTCCATCACGAGCAAGTGCAACCCGAATTGAAATTCCATCTGCATTTGAATTAGTAACATTATTCGCCAATTTGTCTCAGAGTGAACATTGTTCCATTGAAGATGGAATTAAATTAGAAAATGAGTGAGTCTTTAATTTCCAGATTATAAATCACAGAATATAATTCACCTCCTCGTACCTTAAGGGCAATCACATTATCCTAAGTGACATTTTATCCTTAGACCCGGAAAGTGATATCATCATGCCGTTCAGTCACACAAGTCGCGTTTTCTGGGGAGCAGGAAATACACATTTCCCTTCCGAATTAGACATAAAATATTAGTATCGTCTCCTGCATGAAAGCTTACTTTACATGAAATTTGATAGCCTTTTTGAACTCATAAACATCGTACCAAATGACTTTATTCAAGTGATATAGCTAGTCTCCTTTCTGTAAAATGAATGCTGTCAGTAGAGAGGCAAGCTTCTTCTTCATTCCCTGTGCATTACTGATGTGCCCAGAGCCCAGGCCTTATTACTTATAAATACGCTCCTGTAAATCCAACTACTATGGCGATTCCATTAGCTGGAGAGATCTGGGGGTGATAAACATTATGTGTGATCAGATATGAATCATGTGTTGATTGGGTGCATTGAAAGGCCATGGAGATGGGATTGAAATCCAGTTGCAGTTGAACATTACAAATGCTTACTTTCACTTGCTTTTTGACATAGTTGTGGTTTTATTGAGCCATTTTTGCAACTCAAATGGGACTAGTTTTGCTGTTAGCTCCAAATGGATTGATTCCAGGCTTATTGGCACATTTACCCTGCTTGGGTATTCAGAAATGCTCTTGTCTTGTTTTGGCGCAAGTGTTGAATGTGATTGACCTTCCATAGTTTACATGATATGCAGGCATATTAGAATCAAAACAATTATTTGATGGTCTTACCCTATTTTTACACCTATGTCTTTTTTAAGAAAACCAATCTGTCATAGGAAGTTGCTACCAACCCCTCGTTCGCTACATGCCTGCAAGTAGCATGGTCTGAGCTTCAAACCCAGTCTGTGGTGGAAGCTTTGACAATGAACCACATACAGCTCCACCCGAGAGCCACAAAAGTAATAAACCTTGACAGGCCATTGGATATTCACCCCCAGAGCATTGCACAGATAAGATCCCAGACATTTAATAATCCTCTGGATACCTATTGAGTGATAGATTTCATGGGCCATGGTTAACGTCATCATCAATACTAGCCTTTGGACCTAAAGACTGGTCTAATAAGAAAGGATTAGTGCTAGCCCTGCCATAAACACAGTTCTGCTTCATATGGATTGGTGTGTGTGCAGCACAATCCTTTACCAGGCCTTAATGTGTGTGTGTGTGTGTGTGTGTGTGTGGGTGTTTGTGCTATGAGAGGTGATGACTGCAAAAAATGCACCAAGCTTAGCTAAGGATCTTTTTTTTTTATTCCTAAGAGATCATGGAGATTTTCATCTAATTTACAAGTGAGCTTGTAATTAACACAACATGAATGCAACTCACAAAACCTTAAACATGTTATGTGCATATGAGAGCTCAACCTAGATTCTGTCGACACATTGACCCTAGGGTCAAACCAGTGGTCCAGATGTTCAGGTTAATACGATTCAACATTAGGAGGTTTAGGTCCTTACAGACCTACATATAGATTACTATATGTACAGTGGGGAGAACAAGTATTTGATACACTGCCGATTTTGCAGGTTTTCCTACTTACAAAGCATATATAGGTCTGACATTTTTATCATAGGTACACTTCAACTGTGAGAGACGGAATCTCAAAAATCCATAAAATCACATTGTAGCTAACTCCAAGGGGCCCATTCCAAAAGGACACTAAATGCCTTTTATCTAGTAGATTACTGAGTATGACATTCTCAAATCACCAAAGACAGACAAAGTGATTGACAGTAACAAATCATTCATTGGTTGACATGGACTGCCTGAGACCTGTGAATCTGACTAAGGATGGACTTTTGTGATTTGAAGAGGCAAGGCTAAGGTCATTTGCCAGGGCACTAATGCCACTAGCCAGGGCACCATGGCCATTATCCAGGGCACCAAG
>JACXGK010000217.1:50759-68689 GCA_016801125.1 Novumbra hubbsi | reverse complement strand
TATCCAGGGCACCAAGGCCATTATCCAGGGCACCAAGGCCCTTATCCAGGGCACCAAGGCTCTTATCCAAGGCACCAAGGCCAATATCCAGGGCACCAAGGCCAATATCCAGGGCACCAAGGCCAATATCCAGGGCACTACAGCCATTAGTAATGGCACCAGGCCATAATCCAGGGCACTAATGTCAATAGCCGGGCACTAAGGCCAATCAAACAAAAAAAATGATTACATCCAAAACCTCACAAAAAACACTTCTGTTAAGAAAAAACATACAGATTTATTAAAGCTTGTGTGTGGCCCCATGAAAATACATAAACAGCGTCATTCATTGAAAAAAATGTAGTGGAAAGTTAAGAACACATGAATAATACATTTTTGAAATTACATTTTGTTAGGTAGCCAGTATTTACTATACAATTGCTGGGAATTCAAATTTGCTAGTTCGAGATTGTGTTGCAGAAATGTTTTTGTTTTCATCACACAAATGTGTAGGTGAGCTTTGGTGACATTTGTCTTTAAACAAAATTATATATGTTACCACATTCGACATTTCAAAATGAGCGCGAAGAGGTTAGAAGGCATTAAGAGGAGTTTGATTTGAATGAACTTGTCCTGGGTTAGCATTGTTCTGTGATAGTCAGATCAGGGCAGTAATGGCCTCTCTTGGATACTCAAAGCCATAGGCCATGAGTGTGATGGGCTTTAGCTCAGGCGCATATCTATATTAATACTTATCTGTCAGGCTGGAAAATGTAAGCTGGCCTCACACACAGGTAAAAGCCCATTTTAAATGTAACCGGGCTGTGTTTGCGGACAAACACTTTCCCAAGGTCAGTGTGAAACATTTGCCAACAGGAAACCTACACAGAGTGACGGTTGTTCACACCGTTTAGGGAAAACATGCATTATGTAAATTCTCCTTCTTTTGGAATAAAACAGACACCTAGAGACAGGATGATAATGGCGGTAATAGGGTAATGGCTCCATGAGTGTGTGACTGCGTTTGAACATGCATGTGTGTGTGTGTGAGTGTGCCTGCATCTGTGATTTTTGCCAAGCAATCTATTTGTTTAAACGCTGATGTAGGAGAATGGGGGAATGGACACAAAGGTTACCAGGACACATATCCTTTGGGCTGTATCGGATCCCGTTCATTTTTCCAAATGCAGATTTTCAAACATCTGTGAACTTGGAGTGAGAAAAAAAGATACAGATTGATACATACCAAGAACAAGTCAGTTGGGGAAGGTCATCATTGTAAAGGAGTACAGTGTAATTTGTGTCTCTTTTGCACCCATGGGAAGAGGATGGCAATGATGCAACAGCCAATTGTCATTTGCATATATATAAATTGGCTTGTGATGCAGTATCACTACCTGCAAGCATTCTGAATTAATGGAGCACACGATTGAATGCCGATGTCTACAAATAAATTGCAAGACTCCAACACATCAAGAGAGCCTTTCTATGTTTGTGTAGTAGCCATGACGTTCAAGCACAAGGACAATGTGGAAATAAAATGAATACGATTTGAAAGTGTAGTTATTGAGCTGTATCGAAGTCAATTAAATTAATTGAGTGGATGTTAACAGAAAGAAATAGAAACCAGATATCTATGTTAATAGCTATGATGTCAGTAGGACTGTTCTTGGAATTCTGATGGAATGTAACCCCATTGGTGGAAATATGGGGGAAATGAGCCAACAAAGGCGAAGAGGTTGTCATCTTTCATGTCACTAGAGGAAATACCTTTACTGTGACTATATGCTTTGTGGTGATATGCATACAGTCTCCATACAATTTGTGCTTAGCCAAATATAAAATATCTCTGTATCAGTGAGCAGGCATAACCAAATCCATCCTGGTCTTCTACAAAAGAGAAGGTCAGTCTAGGTTGTAGAACAGCTTGACAAACCTTCAGTTCTCCTCCGGGACGTGTTGATGAGCAAAAAGATTAGAGGGGTAGCAGTTTCCACACCAACCGTGATTTCCTTAAATCATACAGGACCTATCTGTGTAAATACTCTGAACCAAAGGAGTCGCTAAAGGGATGAAGGCCTCTATTATCTACACCACACAGCCTATTAGGCTGCACAATAGAGTCATATTAGGGGGAAGGCCATCCACAGTACACTTTTTATTGTTGCAAATTAAACTCTTAATCCCCGTGGTTTCGTCCAGGACAGCCTTCTTGACACTGTCACTCACCCCCAACAAAGACACACACTCAGACACACAGGTCTGAGGGATTAGCCCAGAAAATGCCTCTCCATCACACTCTTACCCAGAAAAAGAGGAAGCATGAAAGAGAAAACCTTAAAATTGAAAGCAAGTAGCTTCAAGCTCTGTTCTTCTGTCCTCTTAATATGCATGGGAGTAAGTATACAAAGTAGAACACCTGGAAGGTTCTGGGGTAATAATGCATTCGCACACCGCTTTTAAAGAAAATGCTGAAACTAAAATAATGTAAATTCATATGAATAGTAGCTGGGAGGAATTGAGCGAAAACCTCTAGACTAAAATTTTTGCCTCTCCTGAGGGGAAGCGAAGCCTAGCAATATTTCACAGCTGACTTGCCTCACAATACGCGTGGGGTGACAAATAACCCGGGATATGATTGAAATCTGACAAAATAACACTGTGTTTTATAATAACGTCCCCCAGCAGAACTATGACTGTGGTAACTAAACAGTGCTTCATCACCCCATGCCACTCTCAACGGTTCCCCATTAAGGGTGAGATCATTGTGTTATGCCTCCCTTCTTCCCAGCTGACCGCTGGACTGACAGCATAGGCTTGGCGCTCTGACATTGACAAATATTTGCACTGACAGGGCCACAAATCACACCCAGACAAGTTTTAAAACTCAATATTCACTCAACGTACATCTACTATATGGTCCTTAGAAGTGTAATATGGTAGTCACATCCCTCCACCCTATTATATTATGGTATTGACAGTGACTATAATAAAGCTGTGCTGTTTTGATGGTATAGAGGGAAGAGGGGGAGATGAGGCGAGGGTGGATGCTGTGAGCTGCCTTTGAATAACTATGATGGTTGAAAGTTCATAGTGTAGGAAAGTCCTTCACTTTCCACCACGTTCATCATCCAACACAAAATTTACAAAATGTTCCCTGGTTGATGTATACAAAATTAAAATCAACAATGACAGTTCTAGTTTGAAGGTTATTATTTTCTTCCAGGAGCATTGATGATCGATCATGAATTAGACAATTACACAGCGATGATTATGTCACCTAGAAGGCGGGTTCTTCAACAGCCTCGAGCTCTCATTGGCCTTGAACGATGTGATTGTGACGTATGTACCCCATAAGACTGTAGCCACTCTACCACCTTCAATTGTTACAGTCAGAGCTGTAGCACGCTTTTCCTAATTGTTACTTTCTACAAAATAAGACATTACTGTTGCATATATGAGGGCTGTCAAAGTTACCGCATGCAATTACTTTTTTGTCGCCGTTAATGCATTTTTCTTTCTACTGCTTGACTTGAGCGGGAAATGTCACAAACTTTTGGCAGCAGTATACGGGTAACTTTATTTAGTACTTGTGGTAGAGTGGCCGAGAGCGCTTTACACTCTTTTTTTAATATAACAATATAGAATAGCCTACTCACTCGTGTCGTGAATCGTGTTTACTTGCCCCTTCTTTGTGAATCCTGCCTTTAAATGAAGCGCTTATTAGGCCGGGTGTCTAACAAATGCGTCAAAATTAGCGTACGTATTTTTTTCGTACTTGACACACAAGTGCATTTGGAAGACAATACGTTTGGAAGCATGAAAGAGAATTTTTCTTTCTGTCTCTAGAGAACCTGCTCTATACGAAAAAAGTGCACATTGCTGCTGGGACATCAACGCCAGAAATGCTGCCCGAAGCGGGATTGGTCAATTGACTGTGATATTATAATCAGACGTGGAAATTAGGTGATAGTGATTCAGCTAGGATGGAGCGGATTGGTTAGCATTGTACAGTAGTTTAATGCAATGCTAGCTGACTGTTGTTGTTAGCTATCTATCGTTTTTTGAGTTGGTTTGTTTAACATATTGTCAAATTTAGCTTACACATTATCTAGTTGGCTATGTTCATGCATGTACCACTCCTTTCGTTGGCAACTTGAACTTCCATCATACTAACGCAACAGCAGAACCATGCACATGTTGGAAACATTGAACACACGCATTACACTAAACGACGTTGCGTCGCGTTGGAAATTGACCTTTTCGGAATACTCCGTTGACATTGAATTACTTCCGATGCGACGCAACGAGTCGTGTTATATTTTCAATGCCACTTTTTTAAACTGACCCCTAGATGCAGTGTAAGCACGAATCCACCAACAAACCTTGCTTTTAGGATGGTAAGTTATTTTATGTTGTTGCTAACCTAAAGTAGTCGCTGTCACCAGTCGCATTGTCACGAAACATTTATAATCCTAATCTACATTAATGGAGATTACATATCTGATCCTGATTAAAGTTTGTGAAAAACATCTCTGGGTACATTGCCTACCTTATGCCTTAGCATATTTAAGTAATCTATCATTTGGAAATAATTTAGTAAATACACACACCTATCAAAAAAGCTACTCGTTTGCAGGTCCAGACCTAAACCCTGTTCTTACCACATTTTAGCCTAATAATCAAAGTACAATACCTTAAAAGTCCTTACTATTGTACAAGGATGCAGGGAGCCTAGTGGATTTAGTTCTAATCTATAACTGTAGGGCAACAGGAAGCCTAGTGTTTGAGCCTGTAACCAAAAGAATGATGGGTCAAATCTTAAAGCATGTGCCATTTAATCACGGCGTTCTTTCCAGTCATTCGAGACAAACTTGTCTTATCCTTTGGCTGAGACCCCTTTTATTCTACCGGCCTGTTCAATTCACAAACAGGTCAAATACAATGAGCCACCATGAATCCTTCTGTTCTCCATAAGTCTAATATTGCTCCTGGTTTTCAGCTTTGTCGACCATGTAGACCCTAATATGTGTGAGACGCGTGCCAGTACGTGTGCTTAAGGCCCATTGTTAACATTAGGCCAAATATGTAATGTAGCACGGACAATTAAGTGCACGATTTCTGTATAAATGTGAAATCCCTCACTGTGAATTATTTAATCTCTCCTCTCCAGTTCATTTAATAAAGCTTTTTCGGCAGCGGTTTGAGTCACAGAAAACTAATTTCATTCTGCTCTTTGATTTAATTAGATTTTATGATATATGGTATTGCTAATTCGGTAGCCACCATGCGTCGTCTGGACCGGGCCCTCGTACTGGCGGCAAGCTGTCAGAACCCCATTTTTAACAGTATTGAAAAATTCAAGCTTTATTATTGCCCCTTCACTCATTTTCTCCCATCAGAAGGAAAGTAATGAGCTTTTTCACGTCTAGGCCCTCTCCTTCACTTGCTTTACCATGTCTCCCTTTCTGTCATTCTTCCTCTCTCTTCCACTGCTTTTTTTGGAGTACCGGTGAGTGTAATGAGAGGTTCAGAGGGAGACAAAACACGGACGGGTGCCGGAGAACCGAGGGAAGAAGGACAATGTCAAGGAGAGCAAGAGGAGGAGGGTAAGTAAGAGGAAGAAGGAGCGAAACGAAATGATATCCGAGACAAGTTGAACAGGAGTGGGGAGAGAGTGCGAGAGAGCGCGAACAGGGGAGAGAGGTGGAGAGGGATGGGGATCTTGCCATACGCTCACAGCGCTCGGGGCTCGCAGCTCTAGCATTAGCTTTCTGATTCATGAGCTAAGTTTCCCCAACTGCCCGTGGCTATTAGCTTTCAGTTCCTTTGGCTGTCATTTAGACTCCAAAAGAGTCTTTGGTTAATGCACTGTTTTAATGAGAGTGCAGCGCACGCTAATATATTTGACTGTATGAAAGGTCACAACAGGAAACAAAACAGATTGGAGGGAATGTAGCGTGACGGCGGCGCTGTCAACATGCTAGGCGGGTTGTCGTGGGGGGGGGGGGGTTGTGCGGTGGGTGACGGAGAACCGGAGTGGAGGTAGGGAAGGGAGTGGGAGGAGTATTACCCTGCCAGGTAAGCCGCTACCGTATGCATGGTCCCATGGCTCGCGTCCCCTATCCCACTCTCCCTAATGGGCCTGTAGTAACTGATGGCCTGCCGCTCACCCCAACAGTTGCGCCCCATCCATCACAGGCCTTAAGCAGAGAAAGAGAGATGGAGAGGAGGAGAGAAAGATGGGGGGGGGGTAGGGGAGCAATGTAAGGGGCAGACACCTGGAGGAGGCACGTGTTTCATTACCCATATAATCACCACTCTGATTGGCATGCATGCAATGGACTTGCACCTCACGGCGGCCCCAGACAATTTATAGCCATCAAGGTATGAGATTCCCACCACCCCGTTAAATGTCCTCGTCGGAAAAGGCCAGCCAGAAACGGGAGACAGACTTCTGGCTGACTGGGAGGGAGTCCTGTCCAATATGGTGGAACACGATTCTATAAAACTTCACGCATGTGAAGTAAGTTTCATTGAATGATCCCATCCCATTCTCCCCTGTAACATAGAACATGAGTTTATTTGCCTACCCTTTACAACGTTTGTGATGAAGATTGAGGATTGTTTCCTTAAAGATCATCCTCAATTTCAATATACTGTTATTTGCTTGATTCCAACAATTTGCAAATGCGTGACTAATGGTTAAGTATCCGTAATATAATGTACTGTGGTTTGGTTTATTTCCTATACACATTTAGACCTTAAACAAAGGCATGACATGTCAACAAACCGTGACTGCTCACCTACAAGCTTCAAACCCCCTTCACTTTGCGTACAGTAGACATGTAGTGGACGCGCCACTGTAACAGAACGCGGAGGGCCGTCACAAGAAGTAAAACAGTGCGTAACCCCTTCACGAAGTACCTCAAAGCCATAAAAAAAAATCTATCCAACATTTACAAAGGTAAAACGGTGAGGGAGGACGTCTCAGGGCGACTGAGGACCTTTGTCCCCATCCACCACCCACGTCCGACCTACACCCAGGTGGTTTCGCTCCTTCTCCCCACCCTCACAGGCTCTTCCTGTGCATATCGGGGCTCGGGGGCCATCTAGCCGACCCTGGGCATTGCCAACAAATATGAATTCCTAATGAAGGGACGGCAGAACTCTGCCAAGCGCCTGGCACTGAGCTGAACTCTCAACACTCCCTCCATGTTGTGCTTATTCACCAGGCAGGAAGTGACAGCGCTGTCAAGGTGAATTAGCAGCATATGTCAAGCTTTTGTTATAAATCTTGGCCTACTGTAACCCTAATTTTCCGCCGCTCTTTATGTACACGACTGATGATATATCAGCATTACTCCCACATTAATAATTCAGTGGGGTGATTCCGCCAGGGGAGTGGGGTCGGGATGTCGGTTCAGCCTCGATATTGAGGGCGTGGTGTTTGGGGGGGTGGCTACCCTTCACGGTTATCCTCTGTGGGTGCCTGTAGGGCCCTAGGCCGAGACTATTCCCTAACTCCCCTACTACTGAAAATAGTTGTTTATTGGAGAGTAATTACAAACTTGAACCCTAGAGGCAGACCAATAACACTGCAGTGATGTGTAAATTGGCTGCAGTTTTTAATTGTTTGTCAAAAACGTAATTTATGACTTTCATACTGAACACCTGATACTGTTTTGTTAGGATCTTTTTACGTGTTGTTTTCATGTCTATATCTTATTATGCTGTATTATGAAGCCTATATTTTGTGTCACCGTGCTAGAAAAGTATTTGTTCTAGCAGTTTTTTTTTGCCTGTTTTCTCCAGAGAGGGAAGGTTAAAACCCACAACCTATTCTGATGGGAGAAAAATACTATTTCTAGCACTCCAGAAGCCATTTAGAGCTTCTAGTGTAAGAAAGGCAATCCCTATTACCGCTGGATAAAGTGTACCCTTTTTTATTTCAAATGAAAATGTCAGTAATTTCTTGAAGATTGATGACACCTTACATGCAGGCTCAATAAATGAAAAATAGATGAGGCTCAGTCCTCTCTTTTAATATTTAAGGCAATATTAAAGTCCCCTTACATCTCAAGGAAATAGTTTTATTTGAAATGAATAAGACCATTGGGCATTGTTTACTGAACACCTCATGCATATTTGATGTGCCTGGGCGCTACTTGGAGAAATTCAAAGGCCCTTGGAATCGTTACTGTTTTGCAGTAAGTACAAGACGACTTAAGAGGAAGTAAAATGCCATTGCTGTACTCCCTTGTTGCTTGATGGGAAAATGCTCTGATGAAGGTGGTGGTGTGAAGATGGAAGGAGGGTTTGCACCAATAGATGGCGTAGATTTTATTTCTTCTATTGGATCGTGATGAGTACCCTCTGAGGAAGTTGTTGATTAACGTGGCTGAGCAGTACATGTGATGAATTGCCATTATAAAACAAAGGCCCATGGGTAGAAAGAGAGATGGAAGTCAGGATGATGGGAGGAAGTCACTAGAATTACTTTTGAGATTTGAGACAAGCCAGTGGAAGCAAGTTTCTGTTTGTAAACAACAACAACAACAAACGAACAAACAAAACATTAAAACCATGTTCTGGCATTACTGGGTACCTGTCTTGGTTAAGAGGTTTTGCAAATCTATTGAGAAAGGTGGCTTCTTGTTTGACTTTATATGATGTGTTTAAGATGTAATTTTATAATAGAGAAAAAAGGCTTCGCCCTCAAATTATATTATAAAATGGTTCTATATTCAGATGTCAGATCTGGGGAGTACAAAGCTAGTTATGGTTTATGAAGCGTCTATGGAGGTGATGCCCATAGTTCTACAGGAAATGATCAGGGCTTCTGCCTAAAAATGGGTAAAGACAATTTTTCAATATTGGTTTTATGTTGGCTTCAACCTTTCCGACAAAGCGGTCCAGTACAACAGCGTACAAATGCATAATGGCCTTTACTGTTATAATCCTTAAAGGCAGCCTTGGCGATCCCGTGTGAGAGACGCTGGTTACAGAACAAATTACCATCCGCTACCGAGGGTTAAGCAGAACCCACAGGTCCTGTCCAGTTATGGGCATAACGTCTACAAAGTACTGTGTGAGTTGTTTCACTGAGGTAAATGAATGGGTCAAAAAGGGAACAAGCACAAAGGCAAAGCATTCAGACCTGTTCACAAACTCCATATTTTGAGTTATAGACTGACTTTTTAATAGGTGGAATTACAGCTGCGATTACAGCTTTTGGTGTTCTTAGTTGTACCTCGAACTGTTTTGCACACCTGGTTTTGGACAGTTTCTCGCATTCCTCTTTGTACAACAACTCAAGCTCCGTCAGATTGGATGGGAAGTGTTGGGGAACTGCAATCTTCAGGTCTCCCTGCAGGGTTCAAGTGTAGGCTTTGGCTGGGCCGCTCAAAAACATTCACTCTGCTAAAAGGTATGTTTGCCCCAGTCTGAGGTCCTGTGTGCTCTGTGTCAGGTGTCTTGGTGGTGCAAAATGTCTTCCATTTGTCAATGATAGCCCCTACTGTCCTGGGGAAGATTTTCTTCAAATTATTTCTCAAGATCTATGTCTCAACACTCAACTCTATCTCTGAGGTCTATAGAGAGTTCCTAGGACCTAATGGCTTAGTTTCTTTTTTTTACACACCTAAATAATGTCTGATCAAACAAATTTGCCACTGGTGGACTCTTATCAAGCTCTAAAGATCTGAAAGATGTTTATAGAATGCAGGATGCATCTAATCTCAATGTGGAGTATCTTGGCAGAATGATCTAAACACTGATGTACCTGATATATCTGTGTTTTTTTCTTCCAGAAATTTGTAAAATATTTCTAACATGCTTTGTCATTATGGGTATTGTGTTTTGATTGATGGCAAAAAATACATAATAATCCAATTCATTATAAATCCAGTCTGTAACACAATAGAATGCGGAGAAGTCGAATGGTTCTGAATGCTTTGTGAAGACGACACAGCAGAGCACACCTGGCCACGGTAGAGAGGGAGTTAAAGCTTTTAATGGGACAACAGGGAACTTGCCTACCTGCCGAGCATTATCAAAGGCACTGGTTTTATAGTCCTTCCATTTTTTTTCGATTGTTCTAAATTACGTGTCCATGAGTGCTTCTGTAACACGATCTATCCAGAGATAGTGACTAAGTAGGACACTCTATTAAACTCTCCAAGCGGCTGCTTTGCTTTTGGATTGCTGTCATTATGTGCACTGGAGGCACAACAAGTGGCCCAGACAGCTGTTGGCAGCCTTTCCACTGGTACAATAGAGCATATTAATTGTTACTGAACCGTAGCTACATTTGGCACTGGTTGACATGAAGTTAAATTTGGTAAATATTCCATAGTGCAAAAGGAAAAACGTCTGTACTCAAACAGAAGCAGACTTGGATACACGGTCTGCATAACCTGATATACTTGGTCGAATGACCACAGCTCACCGGAAGACCGTCGCAGGCAAGCTTCCTGGAGCCCCGGCAGGGTTTGGTGGGCCTTCCACTGCCTTGGCATAGTACAACAAGACACCAGAGTTCCAACAGCACCCCAGGTGTGGCCCCCTTCAATTCCTCTTTTAGCAAATTGTAAAAGTTGTGGGATGCTAAAAAACGAATCCTGGTGGAACACACCAGTAACATGATTAGGTCTTTTTTTTTTTTGGGGACCCATTGCTTTTTCAACAGGAAAGTGTTATAACGTTGCTTGTAGGAGGCAGCCACAGGAAGAATGCATAACTTGTGATGAAAGGAACTAAGGCGTGACAACCTTGTTTTCAAAAATGTTGGAACTCTGTGTAAAGAAGAAAAGAATGCAATGATGTGCACATTTATTATACCCTATAATAAATAGAAAATATTACAAAGACTACATCTCAAACTTAATCCACTTATTAATATTAATTAATTATATTAATTACTGTATGTGTACAAATTGGGATAGATTTTGTTTAATCTGTCTTTACTTTTCTGCTTGTATGTGAACCCCTTGTGCCATTTTACATTTTCTGTATACCAGGTGTTAAATTTATTATTTATTAAATAATAACATACAATAAAAATACTAACATAATAGGTTTATAGTTACCAAATGTTTGTTTAGAGCAGAGGTGGGCAAACTACGGCCCGAGGGCCAAATGCGGCCCGCAAGGCTGTCCCATCCGGCCTGCGGAATTTAATAAAATTGTTTTGAGGGGAATTAAAAAACAACTCACCAGACCATTCTGATACATCTCAGTCAGAATTTAAACTATTTACACATTATAAGGGTCTACTGTACATATGTAATGTATGTTTTAACTTTTGCCCTTTTCTGGCCTGCAAATCATTCATGATTAACAAATTACAAAAACAAATGTGGCCCTCGATTTCATTTCAAAATCCTGATGTGGCCCCCAAGCCAAAAAGTTTGCCCTCCCCTGGTTTAGAGAATTGCATGCTTGTAGTACAAACTCTTTTAAAAGGAAATAGTGTAAGTGCCTAAACAAGCGAAAATTGAACTCAGTTGCATGGGTGGAAATCAATTGTATACAAAAAGCTGCACAAATAATTGGTTACAAAACAACCAATCAAAGGAGGAATCTTTAAGAATGGGTTTGGGTGGAATGAATACACAAAAGAAACCTGGGAAGTTTGGTGTTACCTATACAGGTAATTGCCAAACACGAGAAGAAATTACTGAGGACATGGGAAGAGTGTAGTTTGAGCACCTCAGTCTGAGGAAGCCTTATGAGCTCCATTAGTTCACTTTGAGGCAAATCATTTTCAAATGCAGTACATTAAACATGATTGCAACTCACCTTGAATTGGACTCCCTTCCAATATATTCTTAAGAGCCACAAGAAAATGAATATATCTGATTAATTCCATATTCTACGGAAAAAACATGAAAGGACATGACCCGACAAGGAGGGAGTGGATATACGAAGTCCCCTTTCAGGGGAACGGAGGGACACCTCATGCTAGTCATGTTTGAGTAAAAACATGTCAAAAGTAAAAAAAACTATCTAATCCATCCTGGAATTCATGTACCATAACCACCAATTGTGTTAAATCTGTGTCTTTTATGTTGCTTGGGTGGGCATTCCATCCACTAGGGGCAACATCTGGGCCAGGGTGGGTATTCTGGGTCCATTGTACAATGTAAAAAAAAGAATCAAGGGACATTTAAGTCTGGATGAAGAACATATATTAAAGATCAAAGGTTTACTGTACATTGTGTAATTCTCTGTGAGCAAAATGACGGATCAATGGTCAATGGAAGCTAAATTTAACAACCAATTGAGGGCCGGATATAAACTCAGACCAAACATCAAAGTAAACATTTGAAATCACAGGCTGTTCCCACTAGCGTGACTTGGTGGCGTTGGATGCACCGATACGTCACGTCACAGAGGTTCTCAATTGGATTTTGGTCTGGGGAACGTAAGGGCTGGTCCATGGCATCAAAGCCTTTGTCATCCAAGAACTGCATACAGACTCTGAGGCTGAGCTTTATCCTGCACCAGGCGGAACCCAGGGTCTTCTGCACGAGCATTAGGTCAGACGATGGTACCTAACAGTAGTCAGGGTACAGTTGGCTAGTGTCTGTGCGACCCTTCAAGGATATGCCTCCCTAGACAAACACTGACTCACCGCCAAACTGGTCAT
Source organism: Novumbra hubbsi (assembly GCA_016801125.1). Classification (NCBI taxonomy): domain Eukaryota; kingdom Metazoa; phylum Chordata; class Actinopteri; order Esociformes; family Umbridae; genus Novumbra; species Novumbra hubbsi. The sequence goes on along the minus strand of JACXGK010000217.1, from coordinate 56,058 downwards.
GCTGGATGAGGTTGCAGGCAGCACAGCGTTCACTGCCGTGTCTCCAGACTCTTTCACATCTGTCACATGTGCTCAGTGTGAACCTGCTCTCATCTGTGAAGGGAACAGGGGGCCAAAGGTGGACCGGCCAATTCTTGTATTTTCTGGCAAAAGCCAATCGAGCTGCATGGTGCTAGGCTGTGAGCACAGATCCTACTAGACGATGTCAGTTACACCTAATGCTTTTCAGTTTGATCTAAGAGGCAAATGCAAACATAGATTAGAACTTTAGAAACAAGCCTTGATAACTGGACTCTGTATGTCTCTCACTATCATCCGGACGGAATGTTTTAACCTCTGAATGTTCAGCTATAAAAAAACAACATGAGGGGCTGTCTTGTTGCACTTTTTGTTACTGCTGATTTTTTTAAACCATGCTGGTCATTTGTAAATGTTTAGAGGCATTGAAAAACCATTTGGCTCTAATGGCCATGTACTCTTAAAATCTCCACCCGGTACAACAAGAGGACAGGCCACCAATCCTTGGAACCTGGTTTCTCACAAGGTTTCTTTCTAGGTCTGTGGCTTTCTAGGGGGGGTTAATCAAGCCACTTTGTTTTAAGTATAGTCCTTTTACTTTCTGTCTTCCTCCATGGCTTGGATCAGTTCTTTTTGCCTTTTGTACAAAGCATAGGGGTAGTCCTCGTAAATACAAGTTCCTTTAAAGTTATAGGGTCGCTCCATAAAAGCCATGTCGTCCTTGTTCCTCTGAACCTTTACTGATGTTGAATTGTATTCGTCACCTCAGTCCGTCCACGTAAATTTTTCTTGGATCCATATTCAGCGATTCCTCTATTTTTTACCTCACTTTTTCCTCACACTCCAAATGGGTCTTATGTGGCAAGTCTGGTATTCCATCCATCGTTATTTTTCTCCCATGTTATAAATGATTCAGAAAGAGTGTTGATGTCTTTCCTCACTCAGTCAGTTTTACCAATGTTTTTGCGGTTTTTTGCTACAAACTTACCTTGGGAGAAATGCAGACTGTTCCTGGACCAATCTGCTCATATTTTTCATTATTTTTTATCAGTCTTTTTATCTGTTTTGAACAATGTTCTCAAAGCTATTCTGTTGCAGTTTAAACATCTCTCTGTTTAACAATTTGTTTGTTAGTGAGATATTTCACCAGCATGACAAGACACTGTCCTCGTCTTTGGCTTTGGTTGGGTTGGCATGTTGTGGCATTATAACAATGTAGGTGAATGTTGTTTTATCCTTTAGTTCCCGTCCCGTTTAGGGCCCTCCAAACACATCCTGACACCGTTCTCTCTCTGTTTTTCTCAGTAATGGTACATTCCAGCTCAATTCATCATTCTATCCTTTGGCTTGGTTTTTTCTGTCTTTCTAAAAGCCGCCTCGCTGCCTTGCTGCCTCACTGCCCATGCTTGTAAGCATTTGGTGTACCATTCAAATGTTTGGATCAGCACAGTGTTTCACATGTTTTGTGTCATTTTCTCTCTGTTTGCAAAGGTAATTAGGAATACCATTTCTTATACACTTAACATGAGCTATTATTTATGTTTTCCAGGAAGGCTATATGACTAGAACCGTATGTGTCCTTAAGTCACCCAGTGAAATTACATCCAGTAAGCAGGAGGACAAAGATGGAAGTCTGTTAGAGCCTAGGGACCTCTCCAGGGTCATGTGACCTGCGTGTCCGACTCTCTGGCACCAGTGTGGCTATGTGGTGAGGAGATGCTGCTGTGGTTAGAGAGACGGTAAAAACTCTGTATCGAATATTCTAAAGTTCTTTTTTTGTAATGCATTATACCTTTTTTTTTTCTCTACAAGCCACTGCACGGTTGTATGGGACACAACAGATTTTTAGATTGTATCGTTTTCTATCATTTTTATCTTGTCTGACTGCTTCATGTTAACGGTACTTCATTTATTCCACGTTTTACCTCTTCGGTTACTTTTGGGGAGTTGAACAGCTGTAGATGCAGGCATCTAATACCAATTCATATAGAACCACACATAATATCAGGCAACGTTGGAGCAGACTGAAAAGCCATTGAAATGCAAATAGACTGCTGAGGCTGTAGCGGCTTGGAAAATAAATTGGCTGGGATGACAATGCAGGTAAACCACTCCAGTTTGTCAAGAAGGCCATGCTTTGTCATTGAACAGGGAATGGATTTCAATACAAGTGCTACTTCTATACTAAAAAAGAATGATAATGATAAAAAAGAGGAAACGGGGGAATAAAACCGGTGCAGACAGTACACAACTCTTGTAAAAAGATTGAGAAAGCGCTGTAAAGTTTTCACTTTTTAGTTTATTGCTGTGTATTTTCCAAGGGGCCCCTTTACATCCATTGTTTTATGGTAGTCCATGAAAGTGAGGGATGTTTCCAATGTGTGTGCGTATTGTTACAGTGTGTGTGTGTTGCCGGTGAGTTTGGCACGCTCAATCAAGGGGACCCTGGCTGAAATGGACGGGAGGCCTCATCGAGAACCGAACTGTAATAAATTACCTATAAGTGCTGCAGAACAATAACACAAAAAAGTGTGAGCCATCCATTTCGCCACCATTTACAAGAAATCAATATCAATACTTAATGCAATACGGGTGAAAAATGAGCAGCGATATTAGGGGCATAATACAACCTCAAATGAAAGACCTTGGAGTTTTGCCCTCCCCAGGGTGGGGGGTTGGGGTGACTATATTTGTGAGGGGTAAACCATGAAGAGCAGAAAAGAGAACGCGTTTTAGCCTGTGTTTGTGTCTCCTTTATGTTTTCCGTAACACGGAGATGCTTCTCATCAGGTGTCATTCCAAGCCCCCAAGCCTACAGAGCTGATGGTGTTTTCTGAAACTTGGTGTGCATTCGATAAAACTGTTACTTTTTTCAGAAATTGTGATGTGATTAATTGGAATGGTCATTGTGTTAAAATTTCGAAATTGTGATTTGTGTTGGCTTCCCTCATGTGTTGTGAGTAGGTTCAATTAGCTCCTCTTGTCTGAAGAAAGGCTTGTTCAATTCAAGTTAAATATTGTACTTCTTTCAGCTACCGAGGCAGTAGAAGTCATTTTGTTTGAGATGTGGTTAAGTGGACAAATGCTCCAACACACTTTGTCCACACTACACTGTATTTTCAAATTCTTTATTCAATTGTTTAATCACTAACCATTCCTCTAACAAAAATGTTTAGCACACGGCTGTGTTTAGCAGAACCTAGCGGGGAATGAATGAATATGTATTTTGTAATAACTGTATATGCTTAGTGACTCAAATATTGCAAGCAGATAATACAACTACAAAATGAACCACTGCCTTCTCTAGGCCATACCCCTAATTTATTATTGTTTGTTGTTGTTGTTGTTGATGATCCGTCGCTATTCGGTCTGTGGATGTTCATACCAGCAGATGGCACTGCAGCCAAGTCCTTAGCAAAGCCCACACTTCCACCTGCTGTCTCCTGTTGCCAGAGAAAAGTGGAGGAACTATGGGTTCATTGTCTTGTTGTGTTCTCAAGCCAGATGCAATGGGAGATTTGCAGAGAATATCAATATGCAATATGCCTGCCTCTGAGAATGGCCATTTGTTTCCTCAATCACTTTTAATTTCCAATAAAGTCTGACCTTATTCAAATTACACTCTGTTCTCAGAACACAAGTAATGTCACGAAAAACAAAAATAGGAGCCTTATATGTCCTTATATATGCAGATATTGTTGTTTATTGTGATATCATTTGGGTTTACTGAGAACTGAGTTTACACAATTTAACAGTAAGTCAGCCTGCACTGAAAGATCTAAATGTGAATAAAATCAATTAGTCTTTAGAGGATTGAGTCTTTTGGTATTGTCGTGGCTTGGTGTCGTGTTCCAGGAGGAGGCTTTGTCACTTTTTGAGTTTGAGTCCCTTGGAGAATAGATAAGTGTTTGTTGGACTCAATAGAAAGCACAAAGAGGTTAGATATTCTTTAGGACTTGCATAGTTATATCATAATTTCAGTGTAAGCTGTGGCAATCGCTGTGTGAGGAATTTGGCAGCTATTCAACATGGCTCTTTGTACCTTGCTGGCCCAGTATTATATGTTACACCTGGTCACTCGGGAGGGCCAATATTGGCAGAACAATACTGTTAGCTTTGAGGGTATTCTAGATGTCATTGCTGGCCTTGGATAGGGAGTTGATTGGAGAGTGTAGCAGGGTGACTGAAGCGTTGAAAAGACTTGGGTTTGACATGACAGGTGAGAGCTGTCCTCTATTGTGTCTCTACAGATTTAGCTGCAGGCTAACAGGAGAGCTACTACTAAGGTTTCTGGACATGGTTAAAAGATGGATGGATGCTTGTTCTGATTGTGAACTGCAGATTTTGTCTGTTCCTGTGGTTTTGTGTAGTTAAGTTGGCATACCGTTGATTTCCAAAGACCAGTAAAGAAATGAATTAACGCAATCCTGTAAGTTGTCCTGGATAAGTGTGTCTGCTTAAACACACTGCATTTGTCTTTAGATTTTTTTTATCCATAACTATTTGGTTAGGGTTATGGTTAGGAACATGTCATCAGATCTGAACAGAAACCCCTTAATGGTTGAAGCCTCCTTCTTTACAAAGAAAAAGAGAAGAGATTTAGACGTGGAATCGAAATGCCTCTCAGTAAGTTTTTCCCAGACAGATAAGTAAGTGATATAGACTGAGACAAGGTTTAGCCCCTAGATGCCCTGAGGGCAGGTGAGCTCACTACTGTCCTGTATTGAAACCCTGATGAGTATTGGGTTGAACCTGAAGTGGGCCCCAACATTCATTTGAACTTGTGTTGACTAACGTTACTCTATAAGCACAGTACAAACATAAATACGGTAAATAACATGAAAAGTCTGTAGTAGTGCGTAGCTAGTTATACGTTGTAGAATGGAGCAATAATCTGTAATGAATAATTAAATGTAATTAACAGAAAGAAATTTGTAGGTTTTGTGTGCAACATTATACACTTGCATTGTGATAACAATGTGTGTGTATGGGGTGTTGGCTCTGTCCTGATTCAAATAAGAAATCTGGACAACTGTTTACCATAACTATGAAATGTAATGCTAAATTAAATAAAATGTAACATCAGTCGTTGATTTTAATTTATAGTGCTGAAATTGGGGTCGTTACACAATTGCGTGTACTTAGACTCAATGAATCTGGTCAGTGACTGTAACAGCATTAAGGGTCTCTCTCTCCCTTTCCCTCTATAACTCTCACCCATGCATTTAGCAGTCCCTCTATCCTCCTCCCCCATCCTCTACCCCCCCCCCCCCCCCCCCCC
>JACXGK010000217.1:40218-50659 GCA_016801125.1 Novumbra hubbsi | reverse complement strand
ACATGTAAATGTTGCGTCTAAAAGCAGCCATCCAGCCCGCTTTGCTAATTTAATAGGCGGGTGTTTGGGATCCCTGTTTTGTTTATTTTAGAGTGAGAAGATTAATTGACTTTACTGATGAAGTAAATATGCTAGATACTCTCTCGGTGGTGGAAGAGTCCCAAATTGGATGTGGTTCATGGAGACATTTGCCAATATGTGGGATATGTTGTTGGTTCATTTGCATGAACTCAAAGCAGACTGTGGGAAACAATGCATATGACTAATGTACACATCTCTGCAACTCTGCTGCTCAATAATTCAGTGACACCAAGCATTTGGAATCCATTATGATATATGCATTTTTGTTAAAGTATAGTTGGATTTTAAAATGGTGAATTAATAATCACGTTAGTGCACAAGTTCGGAATTGAGCATAACCTTCTCATTTAGCGCTATTTTTTAAAGTAATGGTATAATAACTGGTAAGTGAGCGACCCCTCACCTCTAACCCCACAGCCTCAAAACCTGCATCTTTCTCCAATTTATATCCCTCAGATAAAAATCAAAAAGGACAGTGATTCATTTATCAATATTGCATTGTCCATGGCAAACGATGCAGCTCCAAATGCAATTTCATTCAAGCCCCTGTCAAATGAAATATTATTTAGTGTGTTTTAAGAACGTGAAGTCAAGGGTAGAGATAGATAGGGGTCAGAGTGTAGGACTCCCGTGGGAGGTCCTGAGAGTCCAAAGGACACGCGTTGTCCATTATGGGGTAGTCAAAGAGGGGGTGAGGGTTGGAAAGGGGCCTGTGTGCCTTACAGCAGCAGAAGGCCAGCTCCCCTAGGACCTATACCAGTGTACTTCCAACAGCATCGAACATCCCTCCTTGCTCCCTGGTCAGAAGCTCTCCAGCCTTAGCAGGGGGCACCCGGACCTCCATATGGTTGGGGCCCGATACAGGCCGGCGAATGTCATCCACGATACTCTCTTAGGGCTCTTTGGGTACCCCACGGGGCTTGATGTGTTAAAACATGATATGTTATTTACAAAAAAATATTAGTAAATGGAGGCCTCTTGGTTCCCCATTATGTTCCTTTGTGCTTCCAACCCAGCCGGGCGTCTTTGAGACAGAAACGTGACCCAGGGAGGATGGATGTCAGGAGATGTATGCCCCAGACGCCTTGGCTGGACCGCGTCTGTCCTATCCAGTCAGCTCTCACGTCTGCTTGGCCGTCTTTCATAAATCACTCCTTCACTTCCAGAAATGAACGCCTGGATCAGGCATTGATGACTTAAAGCGCCTGAAAACACAATAAAGTATTTTATTTCATGCTATTTGAACATTACACATGAGATGAAAGGCTGTGAAATTCCTGGAAAATGTGATGCTTTTTTTAACAAGCACTTTCAGATAATGAATTGATGTTTCGATTAGATGGGCTTTATTCGCAGCCAGTAAGGAAACAAATACGCCACAAGAAACCCAATATTTCATGGAAGAAGTTGACATTGATTTTTGGGTGATTTTCTTCTGCATTATCCCCAGCCATATAATAAAATGCACTCACTAATAGTCCAAGAAACAAAATAAGATGAGAAATGTACCAAAAGGCTGATAAAGATGTGCAATTGATGAGCAGTGTTCCCCAAAGTAAATGCCAAACAAATTGGCGTTGTTTAAATGTGTTTTATCCGTACGTTTTTATGTTTGAATAGTGACAGTGTTCAACGGCCGTGGAAAGGTAGAAGAGTTGGAGGGAAGGGAAGAGTGTTAGGGGCATTGGAAGGACTGCCAATAGAAGGAAGGAATTCCATGACAATGCTTCTAAGCCTGCTTTAACTGCTTTACAATACAACGACTCTGGTACCTTATAACACACACTGGCACTATTCTATTTATGTGAAGTATGTTTAAATAACATTTGTACTGATACACAGCATTTTCTTTTTCTTATGACACATCATAGAATAAACCTTGCTGATGCTTGGACATTAATGGCTGCCACTGGAACTAGCTCATTTGTCTTCATTCATGACTGATGGCAGCCACAAAATGAGAGTTCAGTTCATTTAGTAAAGAAACGTTTTGCTGTTAAATTCAAACAAATGCCTCCAAAGCACTGAATGGAATGTCATCATACAGCAAGACAATGGCCTTAACATACAGACATAACAGCTAGTTGCCTTACTGGCCTAACAGTTGCCTTACTTGCCTACCAGCATCACCACTAAAGAAGATATACTTCGACCCATTGGTAATAGTTTTATTTAAAATCCAAACTTTTGAAGTATAATGTTAATAGACAAGTAAACAATACTTTATGTTTTGAAATTGAATACTTTTTACTTATGGACTGTCTCCACAGCTAATATTTGCAACTTATTCTGAAAGTCTGTTCACATCATCTTATCTTAACAACCACCAACTGCCAAATTAGCCAAATATTCATCTCACTTTTGCTACATGTTGAGAAAAGGCAATTTATTCTGCTAGTTACATCACAGAATTGTAGGATTTACAGCTAGTTAGCAAGCGAACTGTGAGGGCTTCTGACTAATACTGGAATTTAAGTGGTTTTCTAAATGATTTTCGAAGACCACAGCTATTCGATTAGTAATTTGGTAGCATCTTACTGGCTTGATTGAATGAAAGCTGTTCTGTTTTACAAAACTATTCAATCCCGGACCTCAAGACTGGTACACTAGGCTGCGGGAAATATTTGTTTGCTCTCCATTCTCAAGTTAAGAGAACTGAATGCAGCCACTCGGACCAACTTATCTTTCCTGTCCTTGTGACTCACATTATGAGTTGCCGCAAATTCACACAAGTTAGAACAGCCCGTGATTTCAATTGTTTTCTTAGATTGTAAATGTGAGTTGGTTGGTTGGTGATTTTGATTTCCATTGAAATCATTTTTTAATAAATGCACAATGAACAGTAAATATTTTGATAATGTATACATTTCCTTCATCCCGACGTGTGATTTAAGTGTTCCCTTAATTTTTTTGAGCAGTGTACAGTTGTAATTATTGAAACCACATATGCAAATGAAATGCCTATTTTTATGGATATATATGTTTTTACTTATTTAAACAGTTAACTTGACTTTGCTATACTCTAACCAATCATATGCATTATGATTACCATCTGCAGTTTTTAGTCTCCCATGCAATGCTTCAGTACAAGACAACTGCACATTTAGCCTTACTCCAACCTCTATAAGCCAGGAAATTACAATAGCAAATTGCAGTAGCGTTGCCCTAGAGATGGTTGAGAGGGCTTGTCTTTTCACAGAAACCAGGATATGTTTGAAAGATTCCTTAAAAATATAAACATTTTCAAGCACTTAATTATGCAGCTTGTTTGCTGTGTTCATTTGGAAAATACATGGATTGGTAGTCTGTAAGTAGCAGATGCTGTGGGAGGTTTGGGTGTAGCAGAGACACCCAACACTTCCCCAGGCGCGCTTTTAGAGCCTCTGAAATGAGATGCATCTTTGATTTGCTCCCTTGTAAACAGCCAGAGACATGAAAGATCTCCACTCACACCCAATGACAGCCACACTAACTGATTGGACAGGCAGCCAAGGTTTCTGTTCAATTATGTCGTACTGACATTTGTCTGATTTTAGCACATCTTTAACACCCGGCCCTCTCAATACAAAAATATGGTAAATATTTGGTGTTAACTTCGTATTCATCTGAACTGAAATAATAAGCAACAATAACAATGGCATTGCTGTTTTGTAATTTTCTTATCTTCTTCTCTTACCCAGAACCCCAGCACACACACACGCAGTCCAATAATAAATGTTTGGTTTCCCCTCAGGGAAATTGTCTTGGTCTGGCACCATGAGGGCCAGGGTTCACAGAAACCCTGATCTGTCAGCCTATGGCTGCAGGCTGTAAAGGCCTCCAGTGGCTGTCTGATTGGATAATACAGTAAATAATACAGTACGCAAAAGAAAGACAAAACGGCAAGTGGATAAGGTTGGTCATTGGTGACTAGACCCTAACTCTTTCACTACAAAGCCATGCTGTTGTTATTTATGCAGAATGTGGTTTGGCATTGATTTGCTGAAATAAGAAAGGCCTTCCCTCCAAAAGACGTTGACTAGATGGCCGCATATGTTGTCCAGCATTATTGGTGCCTTCACAGACGTGCAAGTCATCCATGCCATGTGAACTAATGCACCCCCTTACCATCACAGATACTGGCTTTTGAACTGTGTACTGATGAGAAGCCAGATGATCCCTGTATTCTACCCATTGTTCTCTGACCATTGGTCGGTTGTTTAAGGCACCGAGTACAATAACATCTAAGTTGGGCTGCTGTAGAAAACACACAACATCCTCTTATCTGGATGCTGGGTGGACAGGCGTTTGAGCCAACACTGAATCACACAAGTATTGTCCTTTGATGGTAGGCTAGGTAGGCTATTCAATAATGACATTTTAAACATTGTTAAGGTGGGTAGTTTTTTTTTAATCTGCAAACATTATTCAGGGGTGAGTATTGATGGTGTTTGTTAATTCCACTATTAGAATATGACTTGGTGGAACATGTTGGTGTCTTTATAATTTCTAATACAGTTTTGCCTCATTAGAGTTTCTTTGGGTTACATTGCCAATATGTCATGACTATGTGCTGCATCCAGACATTTTGCCATACTGTATGTTATGCCTACACCTCCTGCCAGTTGTATTTTGGCCATGCACATGAGTCAATACACCAGGAGTATATTGATAATATACCACACCCTCAGCTTGTGACATATTGATTAAATATCCATTGTATATACATTAACATTGTTGGCTATATAAAACAGTCAGAGGAACATGGTTAAACAAAATAGTATTGAAAAATAATTGACATTAGATTAATACATTTTTCTGGAATTCAAAATATTATCTTATTATCTTGTTTTTGAATTTACATGAAAAGCGAATATTGCATCGTTGTGTATTTTTTGTTTTGGTTCGACCTTTTCGTGTGTGAGTGGCTAAAGTAGCGGCGATGAGTCAGGATGGGAAGCTGTGAAGCACTGCAGGCAGACAGCGCCTTCTAGACTGTCTGCCTCCAGTGAATTTGACCGTGTGGTTGGCTAATGTGGCCAGGGAGAAAGCAGCGGAGGTAAGATGTCATGTCTGTCTGTCGGCTAACAATTACATGTGACACCTCAAGCAGATCAATTTGATTTGGCGAGGAGTGGGGGTTTCATACTACATTCACCCGTCCCTCTGTTTCTCTTCTCCCCTTCTCATTCATATTCTCATCTGTATCTTTATTTTGTTCTCCGACTCTCTGTCCAACATTGCCTCAATTTCACGATTTCTCTCTCACTCTTTCTGACTTGGTCGCTCCATGTCATAGCTCTCTTTGCTAATGAAGGGGGCTCCGCTGAAAGACATCACAGGCTCTTGTGAACTGCACGGAACAGAAAAGTGCCCCAGACTGACTCCCACCAAGACGGCCAAGATGCTTCTTTAAGAAAGGCAACACCGTCACAAACCAGCACTTGAAATCTCAACATCCCAGTCGTCTCGTTAGAGCCAAGCCTAATGGGGTCTAATTGCAGGGCTAAAATGCACCAGTTGAGTTCTCTCTAGTGTAACTTGACTACACATCTCCCTGTATAGATTAATGGGGACCGGAGCTGCAAACTAAAATGCTGTTAATTTATCAGAAGATCTATTAGTGAGGATGAAACGAGGGAAAATGGGAGGGAGGGAGTAAGCGAGAAAGAGAGAGAGATAGAGATATGGAGAATGAAGAATGAAGGGGTGGAGAAAGGGAAATAAAACATGATTAGGCTTTTGTAATTGGAGATGCATTTCATTTCTGTCTCATGAGGTTTCCATTCACAGCATGTTCATTTTATTTACCTCTGACATCCTTCTCACTGGCCTCAGCTCAAGCCAAGCCTGGGCACAGTATTGTAAGGAAGCGAGGGTCCAGGACAACAGTCACACTAACTACTTAATGCTTTTAATTTGTCTAATTATGCCGAAATGAGGAGAGATGAGTGGAGAGACGGAGGGCGGTGGGGATGGAGGAACAGGAGGAGGCAGCATCATTTCACAGCTTTTGTAGACATGTTGCCAGTTCTCCTCTAGGCTTTTATACATTTCTCTTCTTTCATTATTCCTTTTCTTTGGTAGGGAGACAAAACCTGCTCTACAAGAGCACAATATACTTGTTTGAATTACCCTTTTCCCCCTATGATGAAAACCATTAAGCTTGGTACTTGGGATTCCGCTTTTTTTGTCGACCTCCCAGTCTTTCATTGTAGTTGCTTTACGCTTCATAACAGCTTTTATCCAATCTGGCTATTAATCCATTAGAAGGTAATATTTGCTTGGGCTAATTTCTTAGCACATTTCATAAATTGGAAACACAAGCAAGAAGCCTCTGTGCTGCATTTAGACTAATGTGGTTCGATTTGCTTGTGATCCCGTTATAGTGCTTTTTTAATAGTATAGTGAGGAATATGTTTTTAATCTTGGTCTTTGAAAGTTTGTATGTGCTCGTTCATTTGGGATTTAGCAAGATGAAATGTCTGGAGATAAACCATCTCAAATTAAATATACAAAAATATAAAAAATACCAGCAAGTAACATGATTAATATACCAACAACTATTTAATAATAAATATATACAAAAATGTATGTGTATATATATATATTTTGCGTTGTACACATGATACCACTTGTACATTGAAATACCTACAACAAGTGAGGTTCCTGTCATTAACTGAACTCGTGGCCTAAGTAAGTAGTGTTTAGGAATGACAGTATATGGGAAAAGTAGAAACATGTATGTACTCACAACTGTAGGTTACAGTGGTTAAGGTTCTTTTCTGAATTACAAACCTAAATGTGTCCAACATTGACCGTAAAATGCATTGTGCGCTATTGAGCTGTGTGTTCAGCACAACACCATCTATGCTCACCATTCATGCAACTATGTACGTAAGCATTTTACAGGTGTTCAGGAAAACACATTCAGGAAAAGAATGCCTTTAGGAAAGCAAGGTTCCAGAAGGTTCTGAATGATTAAGGACCGGCTCTGAAGCATGACTGCACTATGAAGAAATTACTGAAGACCTTGAGATAATGAGTAACTGTTGATTAGGCATATATTTAAATATGTTTTAGACTGGCACAGGAAGCTAGTGTGTGTTACTTCTTTCTTTTCACTACCTCTATAAACCTTTCATTTTTAATATATGTTTTGGAAAGAGATGAAAATGTTTTCTTGTCTATTATGTGAGTGTTTCTTCAACTTACTGGGTAGTTATTCAATAGCAAACATAATTTCTTAACATGAAACAATACCTTTCCTTATGTATTCTTAATACTAAATAATATTCCCTTATATGCACTTTCAAAAAAAAAACGTATAAAATAGGAACAAGAATAAACATTGTAGGTATTGTTTTTTTTTTGTAATATGTTCTACAGCTTGTATACCGTATTGGTTGTTTGGTGAAACATTTGCCTATCGGCTTTGAACTTTTCTGTATCCAGGAACATACTACTTGAGCCTCCCTATACATGTTTTTCTTGTTTTCCTTCAATGGTGATCTGCTTGGCTTTGCAGTGGGGAGAAGAACAGTAGACTGCACCTCACTTTCAACTCTTCAGGTCAACCAAATTCACTCCAAAGGAAGGTTTTTTCTTTATGTTGTTTTCTCGATAATGTTTTTTTGGTTTTGTAGTATTCAAAACTCTATTCTGAAAACATGCTGGGCCTGTCAGGGTTGTTATCCTTGCCGGAGATATGGGAAAGGTTAGAAAAGAAAAACAGTCACAGCTAAATGCTATCTCCCACTTGAATGGAGTTTGGTATTGTAGCATACAGAAATGAGTGTGGTAGATAAAGTTTTTTTGTTGTAATGCAGTGCAATGGCATTGGTGACATTTTTATATTGGGATTGTAATCCATACAAGCATCAAACTCCTAGTTCTACTTCAACATAGCATGAATTACACGTACTAACAATAACCTAAATGTTTGCTAATTTGACTCTGGGTCAATAATGACATCTCTCCCCCTACGGCATCTGTCCGAGTACGTTTACATGGGATTTCCTCTGTTTTGGTCTATTTCCATTTACCTCTTTACTCAGGGATTCAAACCTGTTCTGGACTTTCTTAAAGCAAATGTTGTGGTTTTTCTTGCATTTTCAACATTTTAGCCCCTTGTTGTTTGTTATATTAGAATTTTTCTCCAGTATGTTCTCTCTAATTTATTGTTTTATAACAACTGCTTTTATGATTCAGTGGATTCAACAATGTATTTTTATTTTTGGTTGTTGTGGGGTGTGGGGGGGGGGTTGTTTCCCAATGTGAACAGGGGGGTTGTTGAAAAGTCAGTCTTATCACATCGGTCAGTAGCAAGTACAGGTCATGGGTCAGGTGCTTGCATACTCAATCGTGGTTGAATGTATTCCCCTCTGCACCTGTAAACCAGTGATAGCTTCCCGGTGTAGTCTGGAAATGTGCTTGGAGGAAACATGTATTGATCTTCAATTATCCTGCACCTGCTTGCGGCTATTGTCTTACTGGAAGATCCATATGTGACTATGTGTCATGCTCCGGCCTGAAGCAAACACGTTTTGGGCTAAAATGTCCTGGTACTGGTTAAAGTTCATGAGGTCGTTGACCTTAACATTGCCCTAGGTCAGTGGAAGCAAATTAGCCCTGTTTTCACAATATCTTACTATAGGAATGGGTTTACTTTCTTTATAGGCATTCTATTTTTATGGCCAAACCATCATTAAACATGGTCAAATAGCTCACATTTTGCTGTCATCAAAGACAGCTAAATACTTGGGTTTATCAAATTGAGCTACTGGACCATGCACACTGATATTGGTTTTAGCATAGACATTAAAATAAATGAACGGAAAATAATAAAAAACATTAAGAATGCACTTCTATAAGTGCAGAATATACATTAGTGTTGGAATTGTTCATTTTTTCTAAACCAAGACAATGTTAAAAGTCAAGCGGGAGAACACCTTTTCTTAACTTTTACTTTTTTACTTATACTTTTACTAGTTTACTAATAAACTACACCTACTGTACTTTCAATACTCTCGCAAATGGGTCTCTGAAAGGGCCTAGGTGATTGGTTGGTAAGGGAATGTTCTAGGGCATCCCATGTGATAACAATGTTAATGGCATATTACTTGAGCATAGTATGGTCATATTGAAAATGTCACATTATATGTATACAGTCTGTAAACAATATACACATTATGAGTTGAAAAGTATAGGTTTTAATATACTGTCAGACATTAGAGTAGATATTCGATTCAACACAGGTAATCTTACTTTGGTACTGGATGTTTTTATAAGCTCAGCTTGACAATTTTCAGTCAATTGCCAACTTGACTCGATTCTTCTGCTTCACTAAACCATTTCAAACATTTAGTGGTAATCATGCTCACATTAGGGGTCCAATGGAACCTCTTTTCCCTTCAGCAACAGCTCAATGTGACTAATTGGTTTCCCCACTTTTTCCAATTGTGCTGTATTGATTACAAAAGGTCATCTCTGTTTCACAGTCGAACAATTAAAATACTTTGTTTTGTACTCATGTTGTATAACTTCTGTATCACTTTTTGCTCTATTCCTTTTGCTGTACATTTCTATGGGGAGGTACTCAGGCAATTATACAAAGGCAATTATACATTGTAATTACAGACCAGCTGGGGTATGGATAATGCATCTTAGGACCGTTCTATAATTAAAACCCACAAGCAGTGTGCTCTCGCTCTCTGTATCTCTCTTTCACTCACCTCAGTCTGTCTCTCTCTCTTTCCAAAAAAACGGTTGTTTCCCTACGGTGTATCTGGTTAGGACAGTTGTCCGTTTTATTTGTTTATTATTCGACAGCGAAGTACAGTGCTAGACCCTGATTGGGGAGAGCTGCACTTTTAACATCCATTTGTTTCAGGTCCATGAATGTTATTGGGTGGCCGATACCAAATAAAGGGAAAATCAATAGGGCTTCATTAAAAGCAGCAGGCAGTCTTTTGCCCGGGACACAGCTTAATTACAGTTTCACTGGTGTTTGCTTTAATTGGAGAGCATAAAGGGAGTGAAGTGTACTGAATGGAGGGCATTAGCATATCTATCACTAACAGAAAGTGGGAGGCTACATGCAACCTACAGCTACACACCCCACCTTCACCCTTTGCACCCCTTCTCCCGAACACACACACACACAAGCACAAAAACACATGCACCCACACACACACACGCAGGAATACAAATATACATGTGTGCACAGGCATTGGTGAGCACATGCTCTTCTCACTCATTCCCTCTCTACAGACGTTCTGAAGAGCACTCTCTGAGGAGATCTCTCTCCCGTTTGGGGATTGGTGGAAAGTGTGTGTGCGTGGGGGGTGGGGGGGGGGGTTTCTGGGTTCACAAAGAGACC
>JACXGK010000217.1:0-40118 GCA_016801125.1 Novumbra hubbsi | reverse complement strand
TCAAAATTATGAACTGAATATGCAATGGTTGTGTATTTCTGACAAGACCGTGTTCAAAAGGGCATTCATTAGTGCATTTTCCAAATCTTTCCCTGCTGGTGAAGGTCAAGGCAACATTTGTACATACAGATGCAGCCAATAATATGTACCCATGTGACCACTTTGCTGTGGTTACAGAGGCAGGCAACAAGGGAGCATCAAGGAGTTGTGTATATATTGGAGTTTGAGTCCCAGCCTGTCCCTGAGCAAATAACAGTTTGAGGGGGTTCCTGGGTTAATAACACAATTATGTCCATGACCATTATAACAGAGAGCTGTATCCATGTATGCAATTTGTTTGAGTCAACCTCCTCAATCAGCGTTTACCAAAACTCTTTATTTTGCCATAGCTTAAACACTCTATTCACATTAGATTGGCTAGATTGATTGTTTTCACCACACACAAATATGACTACTCCGTGAATTCGGATGTTTTGTCACTCGCCTGTGTGTTCACAACACAGCCAGCCCCCATTTCTCAACCTCAACACTGTCGGTTCTGGTAAAATCGACAAATGCAGGATCTCTGTTTCGTCACAGCGGCGGACTGAGGGAGCGAGCAGCATTGGAGAGCTTGATATATAATTTGTAGCATTCCCATCTGTTGTAGTTACGTGAAATTACGGCTAAACCAGTTAGTAAACACTTTGTCCCATTGTCTGTTGTTTTGATAATCACCCATAATAGCATCCAGCATCAATATGGTCTTTAAACCCGATTTAGGAGGTAATGGAATAAGAGGGAAAGGCAGTCAGTATATGCACTGGGGGTAATGTCATTAGAAATGTTTGCGAAGGCCAAATTAAATCAGTCGTAAATTGTGCTCTCAAGTCAGCCTGAAAACCCTCCCTCATTCAAGAGAGGAGCGAGGGATGGGATTCATATTTTAACGGCGCACAGAAAATGCACTTAAATGGATTAAACTAAAATAGAGAAATTGTGTGGATGGATGGAAATTGTAATTGCTGGTAGCCGTAATGGCTTCCTGTTAGCCAAGGTAGGCTGAAGGCGGAGCTATTTTAAAGTTGGAATGGTGATTGAGGTCATAGCTTTGGCAATCTGGTGATTAAACCGCGGCATGCATGTCACCAAACAGCAGATTAGCCACCTAATTGGGTTGGCTAAAAACAGATGTTTTCTGAGGGGTTTTGAATGTTCACGATTGAAAGCTATGTCATTAAGCAGGTGTGTGGTTAAGGAGGCAATGCATGACGGCATTTACTGGCACTGCAGCTGCTATATTATTGCCGATGTTGTTGTGTGTGCCTATAGGTCTTTATGTGTGTATGTGTACAGCCTCCCAGGTCCACTACATTGGGTTTCATTGACAGTGTAGGTACCAGTAGCGCATTTCTGACTGTGTCAAACATCAGAGCGCTGACAGTTGTAGCATAGAGACATAGCTTGGAAATGTTGAAATATGCAATAAATCAGAAGGTTGTCTGTTCCAAAATCAGTCAGACTGTACCATACCAGTAAAATCTGTTGTTTTAAACGGTTTTATAATACTAAATTAAGCATTATATTCCTCAGACGATTCCAATTGCAAGATACTATTGTGCAAATATACCACCGGTTAATAAGAACATTATTTGAAGGAAAAGGTGAGGAGA
Source organism: Novumbra hubbsi (assembly GCA_016801125.1). Taxonomy (NCBI): domain Eukaryota; kingdom Metazoa; phylum Chordata; class Actinopteri; order Esociformes; family Umbridae; genus Novumbra; species Novumbra hubbsi. The sequence continues at coordinate 38,466 of JACXGK010000217.1, read as the reverse complement.
TCTTGAGACAGTGTAAGAGAACATTGAGAGGTTTCAATCAACTACACTTGTCAGACTGTTTATTCTCCCCCCATAATGCTTTTCATCTCTTCCCCAGACCATGTTTCTCTTCTCTATCAAACAGGAAAACAGAAATCTGTGCCAGCAAGTCTGTTTCAAAGCATCCCTGTCGACATCAGAGAGGAAACTAATTTGATGTCCGCCCAAATATGGTTGTTTATAGCGTCACGTCTTGTAGAAATTCCTCCTGTAACTGTCTTCAAGGACCAGTTTATGAAAGATGTCAAATGGTGTGATGGATGATCATGAGAAGGGAGGATTTGGACGTGGATGGTACAACTAAACAGGGACGTTATATAGGACACAGTGTGTGTTTTGTCTGCATGCGTTGGCGTGTGTTGACGGACAGATGGGTTTACAAGGAGGCAACCAGCAAATCAATCCCTACAACACACACACCCTCATCATGTCCCCTGGTCCTTGTACGTGTAGGTTTCCCCTCCATCTTGAGTTTTTCTGTATCACTGAACCTTTGGTTCCAGATGAACTCTAGACATGTGCACATTTATATTCCACCATTGTGTGAATTTATGAGGCAGTGGGGATTGAATGGCAGACGTTCAGGTGATTACACGTTCTTGGCAAACACAAAGTACTTTCATTACCCAATGGCCGGTAACTTAGCAGCTATCCACATCACAAACCTAATTTCCTGGCATCTTCAGGGAACATAAGGATTGGCGGACGTTTTTTTTCTCAACTGTAGAATCCTTGCTTCTTATCTCGTTGTCTCCTTGGCTGGAATCAGAGGCTTTCTCAGTTGAGTAAAGTATTTTTTCTCCAGTTGCGAGTCTGATGAGTTTGACAGCTGATGAGGATTGTAATGTTTCTGTATTTACAGTATAATATTTGTTGTCGTAGTTTGGCAGACCCTAAGGGGTATATAAAGAGCAAATTTGGACAATAGAAATTAGTTTTGAATGAATCATACCATTTGTTTGATTTTAGAAATGTTCGTTGTCATTCCTGCTGGGGCAAATGTTCACATTCAGGCTCTAAAGCTCTGGTTTCGGCCCGAAGTGGCAACATTTTCTGTAAGTCACAGTAGAGCTGTGCCAGGTGTTCAAATGCTGGTGGTGGCCTTCAGACACAGCCTGGGGATTTTACAGGAGGCAGAAATTGGCTTTGCCCCACCCAGGATGAATGGTTAGATATCTGACAGGGTCGTCTTGTCACATGTCACTCTAACGACTGCAGTGGAGTAAGACGTTTACAAGCTCAACAATTTAAAACTTTCCCTCTAGTGGTATGTAGTAGTTTCAAGGCCATAACCACAAATTGGACATCATGAAATAAAGAGGGGAGAAAATGGTGTAGAAATTGAAAAACTCAAGTTCATAGATGACATCGTGTATGTTATTCATACGCTATATCTTAGCTGCATTATTGTTAAAAATACGTATTTATTGTTTTATTGCAAAACAGTGTTTCACCATCAGAGGTAATCTTTTTTAAATGTTTGTTCTTAAAAAAATAACCATAATATATCTTTATTTAATTGGAAATTATACTGTTTCACAGTATTTCTTACCATAAAACATTGGATTTGAAAAGCTGTTTTAACTTTGTGACTTTTTCTTATTTTCTGTTTGCTAGAAAACACACACTGTTTTTACGGCGATTTGTTAATGTATGGATCTTAAAAATGCAAGCGCAAATCTCAACCATGTCGCAATGAAATGGGGCAGGGGGAGATTGGTTTTGACGCAACATAGTTTAATGGTAATGGCCTAAGTAAAGGAAACACTTGAGGGATTCACAATATATTCAAAGCTTGGGCTCCCACAGAGGTGTAAAATGAACATGCTTAGGTTCATGCATTACAAACATTGTCTGGTCCAGTTTGCCATTATTTTGAAGCAGCATTTTCAATGACTGAAAAGCAATGAGTGTTTGGCATGAGCTTTATTAACAAACACTGCTGAACTTCATGATGTTTCATGATACAAGCCCTTGTTCTGGAGCAGGGTCTGTAACAACAAAACACCCAGTGATGGAATGTCCCATGAAAGAATGGTGTCACATCTCTCCAAAGCACTTACCACACACTTCTATTATCTTTGCCTTGATGAATTGAAGCTGTTGGGGACACTTGTCATGACCTAACAGCCTATTAAGATAAAACTATGTTGTTTCTGTTGTTTTTGAGAATAACCTGTAAGTTCACAGCGAACACATCCTCCATGGCTGGTCACCAGAGAGAAGTGAAATGAACTATAAGACACTGGAACTGTTGATACATTTTACAATAGTCCTAGGACCGTGGGCAAAGGTGAAACAAAGTTAGTACAAAAGGGTGGAGTAATGACTGCTGCTGGTAAATTGAGACCACTGCTCGTTTGTCAGGTGTCACAGGGACACTGGCTGACGGAGTGGTAACTAGTATGAGGGCAAGAACAGGTGTTATTCCATGTAATTGAATTATGCCATGTTATTCCTGTATGCTGTGGGGCAAATAGCTGAGTAGCGGTGTGTTCTTAGGTGAGTCCCAACACCTTTGTGTGACAGCTGCTTCCCTAGGGGCTCTGTCTCATGTCTGGGATAGATATCCCATATTTTTTAAATATACTGTTCTTCTCTAGTACTAAATTCTAGCCTCTGGCTTGTTCACAATGCACAACGTAGATATTCGGAATGCTCCATGAGAAAGTTCAGTACACATAAATGTGCCGCAAAGCTAAACTGGTTGATTCTCATTGGTTGATGCCATTCCCGATGAGCTGGGAGAATGTTTGTGTCCCAAGCAAAGGTGGAAATGCTAGAACTTTGCTGGTGAAACAGCTTTGTGGTAGAATGCTTGTGGTCTGGGGTTTGGATCTTTGTGTGGTAGACGTACATTTCATAAGCAATTTATTCATCAAGTGATGAAAGGGGAAATCCATTGGAAGGGATAGTCTAGTTAATGCCTCGGGGCCAGACCTAGAATGTTTAGGTACGTTGTCAAAGTCTCTACTCTTGTTTATCTCAGGTATTTAAACCTCTTTAAGTGAGTGCTTCATCTGTAATTCTATTGTGAGTTGGTCGGTTGTCTCCAAGTGTCTGTATAATTAAATGAAACGCAAACCTTCCTCGTCTGTGACACAGAATACCTGGGTTAGGATTGGGCGTCTCAACTCCATTGAGAGATCCGTTGGCAGGAAGTTTGACTACTAGACCACACTGAACATTGTCATTGCATTCCTTCCATAACTCAAATGTATCTTTTTCCCTCTTTGAGACTCGAGGGACCAGATGAAAAGACAGTTGAGTTTGGAGTGGAGGTGGAATTGCGGGACCGTTGTGTTGTTGGGTGTGATTATATTCTATTTGTTGGAAAAGAAAGACAAATGAAGGGATACATGGTGAGTTATGGGAAATCCCCTTGCATTGAGGTGGTAGGGTGGCGGTCAGGACCACTAGGGACAGGAACAGGATTGGGGGAGGGGTGGCCAAATATAGAGGGCGCTGTCATGGCCTAGACAGGGTGGGTCTTTGTCTTCCCTATAATCGCATTATGTAACTCTCTCCCTTTCTCTGTTTCTCCGCTTTATTTAGTCTCTACGTCTCATTTTCCTAACCAGGGTAGATGGGAGGATGTCTGACAGGGTAACATTGACTTGCCGACCTCTAGAGATGCCCTGTGGAAGGTTGGATGCCTTCAAACGCAGACGCCGGGTTGTTGGTAGGTGAATGTACGTATCTTGACGCGCGTGTTCTGGAGAAAAAACGTACTCTTTGAACAAGTAGTGTGATAAGCAGATTGGCTTGGCTAGACAATAGTTTTAAATTTAATGTAATAAGAATAGGGATAGGATGAGTATGGGGATGAAATGGTAAATGCAAAAATGTATAAAAAAGCATTAATGGACTGTCCTAAAGAATCTGTCATTGGGCCACTTCATTGATTGCATTTTCTTTTTTTGAACACACAAACATACAGTGATTGTTGGTTTTTATCTACACAGATATTTACCTATGGATGATTATTTGTGTAGATACATATTTACTACTTATTTATCTACATAAATATTTATCCATAGGTAAATAAATTCTTATAGAATACAATTTGTATTGAACACCCTAAATATATATGTATATATATATATATATATAATCAAAGCCTTTATGTGGCTTGGTAGGCTAAGAATGACAAATGCCTGAAGAGTATCATGGTGTATTTAGTCATATAATCCAAGGGAACACATTCCTGGGAGCCATAGACACCTCGCGGTGTGTAACAACTAGCCCTAGACATGCTCCCTACCACCAGACACAACACAACCAACTGGGTCCAAATGTTCCTGCCAACCAGGTCACGATCAAAGGACTTGCTTTAGGTTTGTCTTCTGTGTCTTCAAAATGAGATTGGTATATAATTACTGTCCATATTTGTTCCAAGGTTTTCATTCATGCCAGATTATTTGGAGTGGTAATATGTACAGTGGATTTACAAATACACCCATATTTAGATGACATGGGGATTTCAGGGTAAAGAATGCAAGGGAGGATTTTGTAATTCGCGTCTCCTCTTTCCTATTTTCTGTTGAATGAGACCACATACTTTTACAGATGTCAGATTGTACCTTTTAAGTAAGATGGTTGTAAACATAGTTAGAGAGTTATTATTAAACATACTGTATGCAGATGAAAGGTGCTCTGCCTTTCTTAATAGGTTACTGGTAGACATTTTTCTAGTTTATCTATGCTCAGATTTAATGCATTCCTGGAAATGTCTATATAAAATATTTTCATTTTATATATTTGCTTACATCTCAAATAGAGGGACATATTTTACACTAACACCTTAACTTACCCAACTCATGTAGCCCACATCCTCTTTTCAAGCTATATACCAACCAACATAGCTAATCATAAATCACAAAAAATGCTGGAGAATTGACAACAGCATCGAGGCCAGACAGCAAATAAATGTTTGTTGTTTCTTTCGCTCCTTCCTTCCTTCACTCTATTTATTCTTTCTTTTTTCCCCTCTGTTAATAGATGAGGTGTTGCTTGGGCTACCCTCGGGGCAAGAAAAGTTGTTTTGTTTTGCAAAAAACCCACCATCATGACCGGGCGTCTGTAGGGGATGTTACAGTAGGAGTCCGCCCTCTCTGCCTCCTATAGAGCTGGAAGTTAATAGGACTGGATGGAATGTGATTTATAATGGTTAGGTTATCACCTACAGATATGTTTCTCTATTCGGTTGTGTTCTCAAGAACCCAGTTCATCAATAAAGGTCACATTTCTAATTCACTCCAAAGCTTGCTGTACATATTTTATTGAAAAAAAAATACACAGAGTTTCAAAAACAACTGCTGGCAATATAACAGGATGCTGTAACAGAGATAGTTCCCCATAGTGTTCCCTGTAACCAAAAAGGACAAATGAAATGAATGAATTATTCCCAATGAGTCTCAGTGCATTCCAGTGCGTCATTATGTTCCAACTGATTTTAGATATTGTGGATTTATTTATATATGTTTCCAGTAAACACGTGCTTCTAATATATGTTAAATATATTGGCTGCCACAGTTTGAATTATAGTTCTTAAAACATGAAGATTTTTTGCACAGACTAATGGGCTATGCATATTTTCTAATCAATAACGTCATCATTGGCCAGGTTTAAACAGGCAGCCCATTTCTGATCCACTGATTGATCATTTGATTAATCAGATCGGATGTTTTTGTAAGAATTTCGCAAAAAATCCGAATTCTGCTGATTATTTAAATAAAACCAACGAAGGTTGCACTTTTGGTTATAACACATTACTCACCTGGGCCCTTTGAATGGCACGTTGGTAAAGATACTGCCAAAATGGTTTTAGTGGGGTCCTCCTTGAAAATGAGAATTGGTTCTCAAGTGACTTACCTGATTAAACGTTAGTTAAAAAAATAGGCATTATTGAGAGACCATGGTTTTTGAATTCAAAGCCCATGCTGTAGCCCACGGTAGACAAGCTATATCAAAAAGTTGATTGAACTGTCACTAGACATGATGACAACCAGGGCAAACGCAACACAAGACCACTTTCAAAAACACATGAATCCTGTAAACATTTGAGCGTTTTTTTTAATACTTTTAACTATTGTATACTGTAGAATGGAAGACAGACTGACAGGAAGCTAAGCATGCATACGGACACGTAGTCTGACAAAGACAGAGACATACGGTATATGATGTACTCATGCTAGATATATACAGACAGACAGATAGGAAGGCAAGCAGAATCACCATTTACCCACTGCAGCTCAATCACCAACTTTTTTCCATTAATGCAATTTAGCATCTTGTAAGTTAGTGCCTTTGATGAATAACAAGACTTCCATGTTCTCTGTGGAGCTGGGAGCAAGGAAGGTGAGGAGGGTGAGAGAAGACAGAGTGAGAATGAGGGACATGAGAGGTGGAGAGGGAGGCAAGGAAGTGATAAAGAAAGGAGAAAAATTTGCGAAGTGGGACAGGTTTTAATATTTACATGGAAATTCCAATGACTTTCTACAAAAGTCATTTGAAGTGTTAAATAAGTGGCTCTTGTCCATCATGTTTTGGGACCAACGCATTTCCATCATTCCGTAGACTGAATAGTGCGCCATGGAATAGATATTGTGGATCTATCTGTCTTTTCTCCATATTCTGGAATATCAGCAACAAACCCTCATTCACCCCAAACAAGCAAATGTATAAGTTGTAATATACATTCTGGGAAAACCCAAATACATTTTTATGAGAAATAACCCAATATTTATTTTTGATACTGTTGCCAAGCACCACTTTAAATAAACATAGTCTTCAAAAACACAGTTGTCCTTTGTAAGCACATAACTGAATTCAATGGACACACTTATACACCTGTATAATCCTGTGTTGCTCGACAGGTACATTAAAATGGTTTAGTGTTTCCCAAATATGCAAATATGACAGCTTTTGAATCGTTTCATGCTGGACAAAAACATTGACCATGTGACACCATACTACTAAATGCAATGTACATGGACATCCTTCACTAGGGACAACTGGAACCTTTGTATAATTGTCCTGCACCAGAGTTGTGTCAGAGTATGTGCGTGAGGGGTTTCATTCAGTTCTACAGCATTCCTTCTAGAACGTCATAATTGGGAATGTGTTCTTTAATAACTACAAAATAGTACTTTCTTGAAGTGAGGTTTTCAATGGTCTGATTGAAATTATTATGTGCAATGCTATGACGGATCGGAGAATAGGCATTTCACACTGAATTATGAAAGTCCAATGGACATAGGTATGTCCCAATAAGGACATAATTTAATTTCCAGTTTTAGGGGTAGTATACAGTGGTAACAGGCTACATTAGGTTTTTGGGAGTTGTGTGGGAAGGCTGCAGTTAAGCCTGGAACAGTCCTGTCTGATCTAAGAGACAGGTGCTCGTTAAGAGGCTTGTGAACACTGACGTCCCCATTGTACAAAGCCCATTACAGGTTGGGGCCCAAGGGCTTCAGCGCTGATACGCCCCTGCATTAATCCGGCCCTGAAAACAACAGATCCCTTCCAGAGGATCTAAGTGTGCAGAGACAACATTCATTTGCCAAACCTATCTAATTGACTGATACTTGTTAGCTTTTCTGGCAGCTGAAGGACAGGATCTGCTGAAATCAAAGTGAAAATGTACGCCGGCCTCATTGCCAAAACACCGGCATTCCATAAAATATGAACGTCTATTGCAGCGGCTTTGAAATTGGATATGAGTCCTTGGCATTTTGGCACACATGGTTTAGTCAAGACGAATTAAGATTTCACAGGATTCGGCAGTGATGGTTTTCATCAGGGGTGTTTTGATACAACATATATTTTGAACAAAGGCATGAATCCCCGTTACGTCAAGCCGTGGTTTTCCAATGATACTATAGGTGTGTGTTTGTGTGCAAGTGCGACTGTGCGCGCGTGTGTGTCGTGTTTGTGTGACATCGGGTGTACACTCTTTTCATTTTGAAGTGTGCCACGTCTGGTAGTTGTACCACAACACAGCACAACCGTACCCATCTATGGTAACGCTGCATGCTTCAATTTAACCAGCACTGTTTACAGCTGTCAATATAAGGACTAACACCACAATAAATGCATTAAATTGCGTCTGGCCCTGTGTCATGAAAAATGAGGGGAGTGGATGGACCCCGTAGGGAATGCATGTTCGCTCTCTGTTATTACATGGCAGTGTCTTAAGGGTCTCATGCCTGCTGTCCATTGTATTTAATCAGCCTCTATTACCTGCTACCCTTTTCACTGTTAAAATAATCACCCGCAATTATGGACATAAAGGATAGAACCAGGGAGAGAAATCACACAGAAAGTCATTTCTCTCCACCTTGGCTGCTTATGTGGCTTTTGATGTTTTTTGGAGGTAATAAAAGCCTTGTGGGTGTCTGCATGACCCCCCCCCCTTACAATACATCGGGGAGCAGCCACTGAGGACATGTCCACCTACCACATACACACGCACACACACACACACACGCGTACAATGCCACCGCCACTATTAACTTAAAAGGTCCAGACAATTTATCGAATGCTGCAGATGAAAGAAAAAGCAAGATTAATTCAACAAAATTGACCACCTTCACAATGAAGAAAATAGAACTGTGAGAAAAGGGTATTGTCATTTACTCTAATCCACACCGGTGCTGAAAAAAACAAGAGTCCCCATTAAATGCGCTGTACCTTTGAAATAAATGGGCCCAATTACCTCTACGGCCGGAGCTCCCTAATTAATCTTTTGTCAAGGCAAATACACATGGTGAAGAGACATTGGAAGCGTGAGATGCGGCATCATTCAGAATGATGTTTCAGATGAAAGTTAAAATCACAGAAATGTTATGCGGTGCAGCCTGGTAGTTGCAGGTTCCAGGAAAAAAACATAGCGAGATTGAAATTCCATTTGTTGAAAGAGTGACATTAATGCCTCCTGAGTGGTACAGCTGTTCTCACATCCTGGACGCACCACACAGACTATGGCCAATAGTCTCTAACAGGGCAGTGCACTCTGGCCCTGCACAGCCCGGAGTGTGGGGAGGCATGGCTGGCAGGGATTTCCTTGACACAGTGTGTTCTGGTGACTCTCAACGGTACTGCCCGGAGTGTGGGGAGGCATGGCCGGCAGGGATTTCCTTGACTCAGTGTGTTCTGGTGACTCAACGGTACTGCCCGGAGTGTGGGGAGGCATGACTGGCAGGGATTTCCTTGACACAGTGCCTTCTGGTGACTCTCAATGGTACTGCCCGTAGTGTGGGGAGGCATGGCTGGCAGGGATTTCCTTGACGCAGTATGTTCTGGTGACTCTATGGTACTGCCCGTAGTGTGGGGAGGCATGGCTGGCAGGGATTTCCTTGACGCAGTATGTTCTGGTGACTCTATGGTACTGCCCGTAGTGTGGGGAGGCATGACTGGCAGGGATTTCCTTGACACTGTGCCTTCTGGTGACTCTCTACGGTACTGCCCGTAGTGTGGGGAGGCATGGCTGGCAGGGATTTCCTTGACACAGTGCCTCCTGGTGACTCTCAATGGTACGTTAGGCTCCTCCAAGCATAACCTGGATCGCCAGTTGTAGGAAAGTGTCCTTCACAAGTTGAATCTACTGATGTCTTAGGTGAGCAAGCAGAGTGAAAATATGCAGTATGGGTTGGTTGGTCGCGTTACAGAGGACATCGAATATTACAACCGTGAGGGGAAGACCTTAAGCTGCAGGTTTGAGAGGTTGAAGAAAGCCATTGCTAAGATGGCAAAATAAGAAAAAGAGGCTTACATGACTAAAATGGCTACCACATCATTTTGCAGCACCATGCATTTCCGTTTGGTGTGCTCCTACTTGGTCAGGGGGTTTGCCTACAGTAAGGTAACTAGGATATGTCCAAAAACTTTAGAAGAAAATGACAAACGGTATGCTTCAAATCATTGAATGGTCTGCAGAGTCTACAGACTTAAAACTGTCGTGCTGGTTTGGGATCAACTGGGTGGAAGGGGGAAAGCCAAGCAACCTACGAGTGCAACACATTGGTGGAAACTTCTGCAAAAGTGTTGGGAAGAACTTTAGATTAACTAAACAATTTCATGATTTTTTTTTCATTTGTTCTATGCTTTCGATTGAGAGTAGGTTAAGACAGTGAACTGTGTAGATTTCAGTAAAAACTGGAAACCTGGAGATGTTCTAAAAGTTCTGACTGGTAGTGTAAATACAGTATACACTGATGCGCTAAAACATTAGCACCATCTTTCTAATTTCTTGAGCCTCTTCATGGTGTTCCTCAAACCATTCCTGCCCAATGTGCCGTGTGGCAGGGCACATAATCCCGCTGAAAGGGGCCACCGTCATCAGGGAACACCGCTGTCGTCAAGGGGAGTTCCGGGTCTGCAACAGTGTTTATGTATGTGGTTTCCCAGCTGAACGTTGCCCAGAGCATCACACTCCCTTGTAGTGTTCCCACAGTGCATCCTGGTGCCATCGTCGCCGCAGGTAAACGGTGCACGCATACATGGACGTCTACGTGAAATCTTTTACCACCGCTCCGATGCATTTTGATGGTGGACAGAGGCACTGTGACACAGCACTGTCACATGCACTGTGTGTTGTGACACATTCCTCTGGTAACATCATTATCATTTTCTGGGACTTGTACCAGAGTAGACATTCACAGTAGACCACCGACCAGACGGTATAGCCTTTATTGCCCCCCATGCATTAATAAGCCTTGGGCCCAGTCATCTGGCCTTAGCATTTTGGCCCTTGTCGAAGTCACTCAGGTCTTTACTCCTGTCCATTTCTCCTGCATCCAACACAATGACACTAGATAGATACTAGAACTGAATTTTTGTTCACCAGCTAATCCACCCAGACCTTGACACGTGCCCTTTGCTTGGAGATGATCAACGAAATTCGCTTAACTTGTGAGTGTTCATAATAGTTTTGCTCATCAGTGTGTATGTATGTCAAACTGTTTTGAATTGCAGTACTTTTCAGCAATGGACGAACGCTTAGGGTTTCATCCTTTATATTTAAACATTTTAAATATGTATTATTAAAGATGCTTAGTTACCGTTGCTGTACTGTAGGATAAATAAGTCTCTTTAAATAAATTAGGAGAGATGTTTTGACAATGGCATTTTGACGGGTTTTTCATTTTAATTACCAGGTTTGAGTGGACTGGCTCAAACTCTCTCTTATTTGGCCCTCTTTAAAACTGTGAGAGCTGCAGACCCTGCTATATCATCCTGAACATGCAGTCGCTTATCTCCAAAACATTGACTGTATTACTTTAGTAGATTGCTCTGCTTCCAGGGGAATGGGGTCTGCAAATTATCGGGATCAAAAAGCATATCAAGCATGGATAGCTGTATTTTTCTCAAATCTTATCTTTCACCAAACTATGTTGTGTCACACGGCTTTTGATTTTAAAAGGAATGCATGTACCCACAATCTAAATAAAAAAAACGAATCAAATCAATTATGATTGGAAAACAAATATTGGAGTTATGCGATAAAACAACTTGAAGTTTCATGTGTTTCCAGCCTAGTCCATCACACAAGGCCAAGGAGAAGCGAAACTGTGATCCGATTACCCCTGTATGCACTTCCTGAACGGATGTCTACTTTCCATGCCTGATCGATCAAGTAAAGAAGCAGACCTCATAGAGAGAGGGGTCGTAGGTGACCCTGCACCTAACAGCTTGTGGAGGGGTAAAGACTAAGATCATGTGTGTCTTTAGGGGCCCAGACAAAGGTCAGGACGTCTATGTCAGGGTGGTGACCCTGCTGACCCACAGTCTGTGTCCACAGTAACTAAGGCGCTTGTTCTAACCGGTCTATAAGATAATTACTATGGTTCTACTGGACCTTATCTATACATTTAAGCAATACGGTATTGGAATTTAATATGGTGATGTATGATGAAAATTCGAAAGTGCTACAACCTTTGAGCAAAAAGACTACAATAATGTTCCTAAAAGAGAATCCATCATATCCCCCAGACAATCTCCCCTGTTATTGGATATAGTAAAAGGTTAACCTGTCTTGGGGATTTTAATCTATTCAAATATCATTCACATTCATGTAAAAGTGTGTATTTTATATTATTAGGTGTGCTTGCTGAAAGCAGTGCATAACTGCAAATTTAGTTTTATTATCATTTATTCAAGTTGTCATTGTATGAAACCATATATCTGTAAACAATGCCGCATTAGAAACAAATCACCAACTTTTCTAACTTCTTAATGATAACTGTGGAGGCCATGCAACCCTTCAATTAGTAAAATCTAAAACACAAATGTATTACACCAGCTATGAAAACTTTTGTCCGTTTTATCAGCAAGTTTCTTTTCACATAATGCTTACCAATTCTATACAATTTAGGGAAAAAGTAAAGGTATTTTGCAAATTATTTGTTGTAAAATGTTCTGAGCCATGCTAAAGAATCTGCATATCATGTGTAGAACAATAACACAAAATAGGAAATTAATTTACTGCTCTGGCAAAACACTGCACCACCATTCCAGCCAAGGCAATGATTGTAGATAGCATTTAGGCAAGAGTTTCCTTTGATTCTAGCAATTGTTAGGCAACAATGTCAGCTCCGCTGTCATTAGGGATCTCTGGTGTACCAGTCAGTTTGAAAATATCAGACAGTTGTTTCCTATATATCCACAACAGCAGGCATCAGCACATTTAGTGCATATGCAAAGACATGGCAGTAGTAATAATAAATAGTTATGCTCTTGCTTCTGTTTGAGCTATAAAGTGACAGTGTTAGCTGTGTAGTTCGCTAATGTTACCTTAAGAGGTTTGTAGGAAGAGCTTGCATAGTATTGTAGGTGAATAAAATAAGCAGGTAGGTTACAAGCGCAGCCAACTGTATGAATCTGTTTGCTTCATAAGCCATATGATCTGTTAAATTCAGGACCATGGACAACGCTATCCCAATGCCCATACTAACAAATACTAATGGAATCAACAATTCATCTGAATGATAACAGTGTGAATCAAATGAATAACAAGCTGGCTTGGGTAGCAATGCTATATTACCGTTGGCACTTTTTTTGACATGGATGGACAAAATAATAGGATTCCATACAATCTACTGAATGTTGCTTGCTTAAGTATTCAACCCTTGTGCTGTGGAAGCTTCCAGTTTGCCATACCAAGGATACAGTTACTATGCAACTGGCCTTCATCTGTAAACCATTAGAGTTTCTGTGACATTTTCTACATAAAAGAAATATAATTGGCTAGACTGTGAATCCTACGAAAAAGACCAAACACATTCTAACTGCTGTTTTCTGCATATAACTGGCCTGTATTGGACATTGGCAAGAAAGACACCATTACTGAAAAATTATCGAATATCATGAGAGTGGAAGATGAAATCTTGTGATAAGAATTGACACAGGTTGAGCATTTGGGGCAAAACACAAATTTCTGTGTGTAATGATGACCTAACACTGCACATTTCTCAACAAACATCTTGAAAAATTGAAGGAAGAAGGGATAATGCAAAATATAGAGAAATATTGCAAGAAAACTTGTCAGTCTGCAAAAAAAATCTAAAGCTTCTGAGGAAAATGATCACAAAAAACAAATCCCGGCAATAATAGAGTGGCTCAAGAAGCATCGTGCAGCTTGATTGGCATGTCCTCCATTGGCGCCCTGTTCGATTCACAGATTCACACTGAGCACACTTGACAGATGTGAAAAAGTCTGGTGACCGTGTAGTGAACGTCATGCTGCCAGCAACACCATCCAGCACGACCGGCTTGGTGATGGGTCAGAGATGGTCTCGGGAGGCATGTCCTCGCACAGACCTCCATGCTAGCCAACTGTACCCAGCTACTGTTAGGTACCAGGATGAAATCCTCAGACGTATCTTCAGACCTTACACTTGTGCAGTGGGCCCAATTGGTTGGCGATTTCGGTTTCCCTTGACCGTTGTTACGTTGTTTGGTTCTTAACTAATGACACAATGTATAGTAGAGATTTTTTTTTATATTTTCGTTCATCCAGACCTGTTATTTGTGTTTCTTTAAAATGTTTGAGCAGTGTGTTATCCATGGGTTGGATGTGAAAGTAGAAGATATGTGGATGCAAGTACACCGGTGGCTGTCTATCCATGTATACACTTGTGTAGCAGCTCCTCTGCTTTATGATGTGATATTATTCATTGATTTAAATCACTTAGTTAATTAAAAAGAGGGTGTGTGGAGTGTGAACATGCATAAAAAAATCCCTTTAATGACCGAAAAAGGTCCTTCTGAAGCCTTCTCAATGTGTAATAAAAACATTGTGTGTGAACCAAAAGTTTATTAAAACCCCAATGTCTATTTAGAGGGTTTGGTAATGCATTTTTTGGCTCTGGCAGAGTGTCTGTTATTCGAGCCTGATTGGGACAGAGACAGTGGTGTAATTCTGGAATAACTCTGCACACCCGATTTAAAATCCACACTTAATGATTTGCATTGAACTTCATTACATTTTTGGTATAATTGTCAGGATCAGGATTTCTTTTCTATAAGACGAATTTCAAAATACAATTATAATTGGTACTTTGGCAAGATAATAAGATCCTCATTTGAATTTGCTGTGCAGTGTTTGAAAAGCCTTTCGTGTCCAGGACTAGGACAAAACATTGTTCCATTTAGACGGAGCACATTTTCCACCACATCTCTCCTTCACTACCTTAGCTCTGAACACATTGACTATCGTTCAATTCATGTTCATGTGTACCTGGGTGCTTGCTTTGCCAACCACATCCGTGAAGGTTTGATCGGGCTGCTTCTTATTACGGTGCACTGCTTATGAGCCCGGAGGTGAGCACTTTCCCCGGCCAACAACCACGATTGTGCTCACAGGCAATGAACCAACCACACGCTTTCTCTAGATTGTGATGAGACAAGGCAGACCCACACTTCCACCCCGAGTAGCACCGAGCCATCTGCACCGCCCTCTGCTACACCCTACATCCTTGGCAATTCTGACAACCAGGATTCCAACATGTGGCTGCCATGATGTAGCTGTACTGTGAGAACAGTAGTCGTTTCTATAAAACATTGCTACAGTTGTGGTTTTTGAAGTCTCTTAAAAAACATTTCTAGTTTTTCTGTTGATAATGTTGACATTTTCATCTATATGCATGGGGAATTCTTGTTCTCGTTAGTATCAATGAACTCATTAAGAGTAACTATTGAAATGTTCAAACTACTGACTTGCTATGCTGTACTATCAATCATTTTGCTGTTTTAGTATTGATCCATTCCTATCAGTACTACTGTAGTCCATACCACTATTAAAATGTATTACTAAACCCTTTAAAGAAAGTTAGTGTAGCAGAGTTAATAAGGTCAGCTCACTCCCAGCTTCAAATGTCACTGATAGGTCAATATAATTGGTAGGTTTTGTATAGTTAAAACGATTGGAATGTTTTAAAAGAAGCTAGGAAGGTATGCTAATAAACGTGTATATGCTTTTATGAGCATGCCCTATATAGTGCTGTATGTATTAATTTATTAATCACACATTGGATACAATCACTAGAAGTAAGGGAAACATTTGACTGAACATTCAGCACACAATATCTATAATATAACTAACTTTGAAAAGAAAGAGCTTAGGCTGACGTGGAAGCCCTCTGCATCAGACGCTCATAAATATTATTAACTGTGTCTTCGCATTGTTTTTCTAAGTAAATACACGCGTATCTTTTAGCAGAAGGTACTGCGCCATAAAACCCAACTAGACTTAAAACGAACGATTCCATTCACATGCATTCTTTCAGCGGGTCCGTTAAACATAACGAAGTTTGATGCTTACTGCCACGCTACTGTACTATTCATTCCCTCATTACTATTTCATCAACGTATGATTAACGCCGAATGCGGCCGCGTAACTCCCCATTCTCTGAGTCGTAGACTCACTAAAGACATCTCAAGCCTGAGAGATGTAGGTTTTTCTAGTCATTTAAATGTTTTACACTTCCATTTGCCCCCCTTTTAATTTAGCGTATAATGATGCCGTTATAATGGAATCCATCAGGAAGTTCCTTCTGGGAGAGGTTCATGTTCTGTAGCTTCGGCAACTAATACTGTTTTGGCTGCATTGACAACAGATGCTGGGAAAGCACTATTACAACTGTTCCAATGTGAAAGATAAATGTTTCTAAATATGCAGGATTGGAATAGCCTTCTTGATACCGAAAAAGAAAAGAATGAACAGGACAAATAGGGCCATTTAATAATAATGTACAAAATCAAACACTTTGGAAGCAAAGGAATTGGATCAAGTGCCACTTTTCAAAGACAGTCACTTCATTGTTGCATTGTGTTGTATCTTTGGTATCACCTAGCAGTCTTAAGATATTTAAAATGACAGTTACTCTCTTTCATTAAGAGTGCTAAATGACAACCTTTTAATTGTAATGATATCTCTCAACCCAAACTGTCAGGGACTATAACTGACGATACTATGTAAAGATAATTAGCATACTCTCCTCCCAAAAATCCAGTAGGAAATTAATTAAAATAACAAACAATTTCCTCCACTGAGAATTAGTGACTACTCATGGCCCCTACACCACACTGGCCTTTAATCCTCTCTGCCTCAATTATGCTAATGATAACTTTCCCAGCAATTAATGTGATCAATTTTCTCTTGTTTTGAATTACAATTGCAGTGCCTGCTAGCACTTTAAAGCATTAATTAATTAGCAATTAAATTGGTGGGCTCGTTTGCTCCAGTGCTGCTCGGTTCTGTAGCACTTTGTGTTCAATGTGCTAATTGATAGAGATTAAAATATCGGACCTCTTCTGAGAGACCAAAAGTCATTTTCAACAGTGATGTTAGCATATCAAATTTTCTACTGATTGTCTCATTGGACTTTGCGATGCTAATTATGATGACTGGCTAAATACTTTGCAAAATCAACAGATGTAAAATTTCCAAAATTGATACAAATATGATTCATTAGAATCTTGAGAGAAGCTTGCAGTTGTGTCTTTTCAACATGAAAACATCTATAAAAATCTATCCTCAACATTTGAAATGATATAGTGCAGTGCTCATTTTTTTCTTTTAGTAAGGAGTTGAATTGCTGTTATTTGCTAATGTGTTGTCCATGTCTTTATTGCGTAAAGCTTATCTTTGAGAGTGCAGCAGATCCAAGAAAGGCTGTTCTCTTTTATTTCGTGTCTTATACTTCTTTAGTACCATGTTATGCCCACTTGAGTAGCATTAACAGCTCTCTACTCCATTTACCAGGGACTTGGATTGTTTCAAATTGAGTTACTTCCATCGGAACATCAGTGCTTCAGGCCAATATGAGTGGGTGAAAAAAAAAGAAAAGCTTTCATGTTCTGATGTGATCTTCTCAAATGAGAACTCCATCTTGTAACCTACAACAGAAACACCATTATTTTATATGATTCTACCACACAAGCTCTTTGGTCCAAATGTAAGATCAGAGATTTGGTGGTTAGACGGTTTGTTTGTTGAAACATTTAGTACAGAACAGCCAGGAAGTAAGAATGGCCCATCGACCCTGGAGTCTCTTAGAGGTCTATGCTGTATTCTACACACTTCCATACTAAATGGTGTCTCTTGCAATTGTCAGAAGCATGAAAGAAAACTGTAATCTTGTGTTTAGGCTTAAATTGTGTTTCCCCTACATTTTCTTAATAGAAACCACACACAAATAACCTAATATATAAGGAATATCACAATGAGCATCCATCTTATATGAATATCCGCCAAAGGACCTGCCTCTCTTCATAATACAGAGGAGTGGGCATAATGACAGCTGGGATTAATGAGATACTGCAGGAGGCCTCTACAAACTCAATGTCATTGTTGTCCTAACATCCTCCACGTCTCCGGTTTTCGGACACGGGCCGTCTATTAGTTCCTCTTTAGTATCAACATATACTGGATGTCATTGTGTCATGTAATGTTTTGTTCTTGTAATTTAAAGAACACTTTGAACAATGTAGATGTTTGATGTTTTATTACACACTTCTTATTCATATGGAAATTATCATTTTTACTGGAGTTTGCTTCTGAGCGATGTCCAGCGATCACAATGAAAGGAAAATAAGAATCTCTGTGGAACTTAGTGGAGGTAGAGCTTCAAGGTTTGTGGCTGAATATGGTGAATGGAGGGCCAAGATGAAAGAGTTACCCAGTATATCTACAATTGTGTTTAAGATAAGTATGTTGGTATGTTCATACTAGGGTTTGCCATGGTAGCTGTACCACCAAAGTTTGATATTCTGTGGGTTGGTTTAATTGTTGACAACAATGAGATGCATCTTAAATGTGCCCAGAAGGTTAAACATCTCAACAATATGCTACCATGGATATGTATTGAAACTGCTTTGTTTATATCAAGGCTGAAATCATTATTTCAAGAACTGCAGAGCCTACGTTAATTGTAACCAACAGAACATTCTATTACTAACTAGCTAACTAGTACTGCAAATACAACAGAACTTTCTTAGAGTCCAATAACTATCCAGAAAATGCTGAGCAAGCCTAGTTGGCCTCAGTTTTAAAACAAGGTGGCAAGAGGAAAGGTGCATTTGAAGAGGGTTAATTAATGAGGCATGAATGGCAGGAGCTTCAGCCACAAAATCTGCCCAACTGGTTAGCGTTTCAATAGGAATAGTCACTATATTTGGACCTGCATTTAGATCTATGGACTGACATCAGTAAATCAGGTCAATATATAGATTGTTGCGTGCCGCCTGGAAAATGTAATGCTGCACAGAGCAACCGCTAGCAACTAACAGTTCCTTCTTCAGACTGGAGGGGCAGTACTACAAGGTTTCTGTCTACATCCCTTTGGGTATTTAGAAACACAGAAGCAACGGAAAATTGGGTTCTGTTAGGCACTTATACTCTACTACATTTCTACTTGCAAGTGTGACTCTTAGACATGCGGCAATTATATATCTATATATTTTTTTTTTTGTCTCGGTTTGAGGAGTCTGTCCAAAATGCTGAAATTATACTTCCATTTAAAGCCGTACCTGTGTTTTTGTCATAATAATTAGCAGGGCAAGTTCAAACATCTAAAAACACTGTGGTCAGACTAAAATGACAGACAAAAGGTTTTGGAAACCAGTTGATAAGAGTGAAGTAGTTTAATTCAATGTAGTTTGTATAGATATAAAGGCTGCTTTCAAAGTATTCTAACATATTTGTTGATTTAGAATGAGGAGTTGAGGAAAGCTTAGAAATGTTTTCTCCATAGCGCAATGTGTCGTCCAGGTGTCTTCCCCACCGGGAAACATGTGCTATGTATAAAGCCACATTCATATTATTCCGCTAATACTCTTTTATAAATCCTTAGAAGGCTCGATCAGTGGAGTAAGGAAACAGGAAGTCTCTAAGAAAGAATCCTCCCCTTTAGACGGGATCAATGCACAGTGATTTGGTCACAGTTCAAAAGTCACATGAAAGACCAAATAAGATGACTCAGCCAGACCATCAACACTTCCTACCTCTACCATTGAAAATATGAGGGAATGTCAGGGATCGAGCGGAAGAGGGTTCGCATACCTGCGAATACCCCCCACCTCTCCCATCATTCCATCTGTCCAGACTAAGATGGGTCGTCGGGCTCAGCTACAAGACAATGGGGTCCTTGTCAGGCTTTCCGGGTGCCATTTGGAAGGGAGGGCAGGGAGAACTAGGAAAGGGCATGAACAGGAGCCCCAACTACAAGGTAACAAGGGAAAACCAATCCCCCCTGGAATTAGCCTGAGATTGGAGACACAGGGCTCACCAGAGAGTGGATAAATAGAGCTCTATGGAGAGGGAGGGAGGAGAGCAGGATATTGCCAGAAAGAAAGTGTGCCATGTCCTGACCAAATGACCCTCAAAGCTGTAGAGGATCCTGTTACCTGTTCAAATGTTTAGGTTGGATGTTCATTTGCCTGCCTGGACCGATGCCCACAGTTACCCATGGTTGGCCTTTGAACTGGTAATACTGAATGCAATGCAGACAATACAGAACCATTACAAATCCTGTAAAGGTATGGCCTGGACAATGGAGGCTAATGCAGGTATAATAGCAAATACAGTATACACAGTCCTGTGAGAAAGTCATAGGACACCTGACAACATTGTTTGAAGCCATCTATTTCAACAGTGTTTGTTTTTAAAAAAAACACACAAAACAATCTTAGCATAACGAAATGTAACACACGATAGCCAAAAGCTATTCTCTTTGGTATATTTAGTCTTTTCTCAGGTACCAGAGAAATTCGGTAAATGTGTTCAAGCTTATTGCAGGATTTGCCATCAAATGTATTATTATGTATTATTTATTGCAGTTTTTTCATTCATCAGATGCAGATGTCTTTCGCTGCGTTTTTCTGTCTTCAACAAACCCAGTTATCTAATGTAATTTCACAACATATAATTACCTAACACCAAAATATAATGAATGGACAAAACGTATACACAACATTACTTTTTATTGTATTAATTTTTATCTGTATTTATTTAAATGTAGGTAGTGTTTTTACAAGCAAGTACAGCTACTGCCAAGATAAAAGGCTTCAAACAATTGTCTCAGGCAGTTTAAGACCATCGGACAGTCCAGTATGTGTAAGTGAAGATGATTTACAGTGTAACAAAGATATACTGTGTATACAAACTCTATTAAAAAACAAAAAGACACAAAACACACAAATATCTTTTAACTAATAGGTTTAATGGGAGGACGTATTTTTTTCATCCATACTGTACTGTACTCCCTTTTTCTGTCGAACTATCTGTTAAAAATCCACATCAAACAGGTTCAATGGGAGCAAGACTCTCTTGTCAGCCTTTGTACACCAGCACGCTCTCTCTTCTCCTCTGGTCCGTCAAGCCTTTATCGAGCCATTAGGTATCCTCTTTGAGCCTGCACATTGGGAAAATGAAAGAGCAGGGCACACTTGGACCTCATCCTCCCCTTCTGTAATGCCTCCGTGTCTAGTGCCATGCTCCAAGCGAATGTCATCATCCGAGTCGGATGAATGAGTGGAGTACGCTTGCGTTACATATTGATCCTATCTCTTTGTGCAGCCTCCAAACCCGGCAATAATTAGCATCATCCATTAGCGACTTTGCCGGCTAACATCCCCATTAATGGCAGAAGCCCTGTTCTTTTAGAAGTGTTAACATTCATGTGAACTGGATGTTGCAATTCAAACAGAAAGAAGATGGTACACCTATATTTGAATGGAATAAAAGGCAGGGGAGATTAAGTACTTGTTTAAAAGCTTAGAAAACTATCTATATTTAATGCATGTGTTTATTAGTAGGTACATTTCATCTCATTTTGTAAATTATCATCTTAGCATAGAACCAAATGCACTGGGTAGATTTTAAAATGGCAATTACACAGACGTGTAGAGGTCTATTTGTTGTGTTATTTTCTCTTTCCAACTGTACAGTGCCAAGACAATATCATTAAACATTGTATAATGTGACTATTTTCCAAACAATTGGTCCTCACAATACCTCAACATCAAAGTAGATGACCTATGTTATTACTGTTTGAACAATTTCATTTTAAAGATCTCTGTCCAATAATAATTTAAAGATGTCTAGTAAAATCCTCAGCTAATACATTGTGTTATTAACCTTAAATGACCACTAACATATTTGAAATATATGTTTTAAACTCACACTTTCACACATACGTCAGACTTCTAGTAAAGAGTAAATTAATTTGTTTCATTTGTAAAAACTCATCAGTATCTATAAACAACCCATGACACAAACACTCACATCTCATTGAACATTCAGAATTGAACAGTGCAGGGAGGTAACACCATCAATGAATCATATTAATCTCTGAATAAAAAAATAGGTTTATACTAAACCAACATAGTTATGTACCAGAAGACAAGGTTTAGCATTTGTGTGCAAGATGCCATGCACTTGAATGGGTTCATTACAGACTTGCAGTCTACAATTACTCAACATTTCTAAGTTAAATTACACAAATATACACATGCCCCTGAAAAAAAGAGAGATCAAATCTGGTATTATTTATTTTTTGTATGTTAGACTTTGAAACATCTTTGCTAAACATTGTGAATCCTGTCCTGAAAGATCAAGCTTCGTATGGGGATACAGTACTTTGTGGCAGCGGCTTAAGTGTGATTGTCCCATGTCCACGTCTTTTCTTTCAAGCCTTGTGCCGACAATTTGTTTCGGTGGTCTGTTTGATAATGGATTTAGAGTGCTACTTCTCTGTTGATCAAATTGATTATTTTGTCTCAATGTGAATCTATGTTCTTCTGACATGGTTTTAAATCTTTTTTAGTCTTCCATGGGCTTGATAACAACAAGTTAACATGTTTTTACTTTTCCTTAAAAGTAAATAAATTATACCCTTTTTTCTCTCTTCCCAAATGTCGTTAAATCCAATTGTTTCTGTGGCCCTGTCTCATCGGAAACAACTCCCAATGGGCAGTTGAAGATCACATGATAGCCATCATTACTGTATGGCTTGAATGGATGTGCAGTTTACCGCCGTGGATAATGTCCAAGTGACTGGATGCATCCTGTCACTTGAACTCTGTACTCTGAGCCCTCATCATTCCGGAGGGCCATCACCCAGAGGAGTGATCCTCAACTATTTTTGCAGAGTATAAACATTGAGACTGAGGGAATAAGGGCTTAGAACACAGAGCTTACGGAAGGGAAGGCCCGTTGTTGATCCTTGTGGCCTGGAAGAACATGGTTTGCCCATGTCATTGACGTGCTATGCCAAAACCAAATCCAAAGGAGTGAAGAAAATACAACTTCTCCTCCATTTAGCTCCTGGTCCCTGGGAGGTAAGGGCCCTCTCGAAAGGAACTTTAAAACAGCAAAAAGACTTCTTAGCCTCATTGCACAACAACTGCATTTGATTAGTTATAAGCCAGCTCATCTTTCTCTCTGCTCAACTGCAAAATGCATTGAAATTTGGTCTTTTGCCTCAATTAAACAGAGATAAAAATACAAATTATGTTTTTGCCTTTATTAGGCCTTGACTCCACTTGTGTAACAGATATACTGGATTTGTGACCCGTTACATATTGATTAGGTATTCTAGTATCAGAAATGAATGTGCATTCTACTGTCCCAATATCAGGAATTAATCTGCCTTCAAGAACCCATTCTAGCCAATGTGCAACACGCATTCACCAATACTGTGGCGTAAATACATGTTTATTGCTCTGTTGCGTCCAGTATTCCAATGCAATGTACAGAATCTAACCCTTGTCTGTTTGCCTTTCCAGCTTGGGGGAAGTCGCTTCTCTCATTGGACTGTGAATGCTTTCTATGTCCTATTGCACCTAGTGGTGCTTCCAGAGAGTCTGACACTTCCATTAAGTGTTCAGTGGATACTCTGTATGAGTGTATAACCCGTACCGTGTTGTACTTTGTTCCCTCCCCACGTACAGTATGTACAAAACAGAACAGCTGTTTTAAAAGCATGGGGACAACAGACTAGGATACCAATGGAAGACTCATTACCCATTCTTTTCAGGGCACCACCATCTTTCAAGCTCCTTAATAGGTCATTTGTTCTGTCAGTATACATGTGATCGGTTCAAAAGCCTTCATGAGATTACAAGAGAGGTTAATACGTATCAGTTTACTTTGACTGTTTACTGTTTGCATTTCCTCGGTCAACCACGCATATTTATTGTTCAGTAGACGACACTAGTGCAGCAGTCATCCCTTTGCTCATAACCCAACCCCGAAGTCAACGTAGTGCTATTAATATAATGAGAGGTTTCCGAGAGTGCCAATGCAATCGAGGCTCTCGGAGCATCGGAACAGCAGATGTGGCTTCCCAGTTTGGCAGAAAGGGGTACTCTTCTCCACCAATGACCCCAGCAGATGGCAATACATGGTTTCCGACCGTCAGCGGACTCTGAGAAAATGAGGGTACAGGATGGGAAGGAGAGAGAAACAAAGTAAAGTGCTTCACCCAGAGCAATTTTTGATTAACCATCAGCGTTTTTTTGGTGTAATCACTGACAATGTGCACACAGCCGAGTCTGTGAGAGGGGAAAAAATCAATCACATTATAAATGTAGACATGCTTTATTGACCTCTGTTGGTGTTCCCACATTTCATACTTGATTCGTATCTACTGGAGAGCATTTGGAACAACACTGGCAATTTGGGTGATGATGAGATATAGGACATTCATTTCAAACTAGGCCGGTGCTCATGACTTGAGTGATGGTTTTAAACAAAGTGACCTATTTTATTGTTCTTCCCGTATGCATTTTTTTATGGGAAAATATATAAAAGCATTGGAAGATCGGTACCCTCTTTCAAATGTGCTGTTTCTGGTTTGAATGCAAGCATAGAAGCCCAGCATGGTTGCATTATGCAGGCTACAGCTAGCTTCAGATTCAGAACACCCCCCCCCCCCTCCCTCCTTAGAAGACAACTGTAAATAAGAGTTGGATGTCTCATTACCCGAACCCTTAGCCTTGACAGCTGCATTCATCCAAAATGCATTGTATCTAAAGGTTAAGAGTAGTTACAGGGAAAGTAATGTATTATTAAAATACCTTTCGGAGTGAAGTACCTTTTGATATATTTTCCTTGGTAATGAAAGCAGCATTCGGTGGAAATGTAGTAATTTGCAGGCCCATTTCTCCAAGCCTTTATTCACCCTCTGCCTCTCCCACGACACATCTGGGGAGAGAGGAGAGCTCCCCGTGATGGAGGAGACCGCAAACATTTTGTAATAGTGGGAGCCATCTCTTAGATTACTGGATTTTCATTAAAAAAACTTTAGAAACAGAGCATTTTGGAGGTGAAGATTCTTCACAATTTTCCCTCTCACACTTTACACACTGTACCTGAATCCTTTCTCCTTTTTTAAAGGGAGTAATTGAATGTAGAAAATGGCTGGGCTTGTTTGGAGTGAGTCTGATCCAGAAATGATTAAAGGTAGAGGGGGTTTGAGGTATTCAAAAGAGAGAATGACAGAAAGAATATGGTTAATGCTTTTGCTTTTTCATTTTCCAAAGGAAGGGGAGAGGAGGGCTGGGGGTGTTGCAGCGTAAAACATCCAGGCAGGTTGGTGTTGGATTGGTGGGGGGGTTTTGGCTCACAGAATAACCCCTACTCAAACCCCTATTAAAAGCATCAGGACTGTCAAAGCTGGTAAAAAAAGACAGGAAATCACTGAGTGAAATGAAGCTTCTTTTGCCAATGATTGAATAGCGAGAGCACACCTTGGAGCTCTTTGTGTTCAGCAGCACCAGTCCACTCTCTCCTCATCATCCGCTCATCCCTCTCTCCCTTGCGTTCGGGGCCTTTGAGTTGGATGCATTAGTGCTGAGGCCTAGAGAAGAGGAGAGGCAGCGTTTTCAAATCCCAGTCAGACTCACTTCTAGCCTGTCGTTGGGGCTCCTTTTCAGGCTTTTATTCGTAGACGGTAGGGGCAGCTCTGAAAGAGTCGCACGCAACCTCTCCACTCAAACATTTATCTATCCCTTTTCTCCTCGCTTTCGGCAAAAATGATTTGTAGAGGGAGCCATTTACAGAGAGCTTCGGCACCTCTCTATCTGGCATGTTAAAATGCACTTAGTTTACCGTGAGTTTGCTTCCAGACTTCCAGGGTCAGTGAAGGCTGCGTGTGTGGCTGTGACCATGTTGTTGTTCTTGTGTATTCGCGGATAACGCGTGCTTCACCATTTAGGATGCTCTGTATTATAATTACTTATAGTAAATAAGATATAATACATGTTATGTGTACATCTCTCGTTGTGTGTGTATCGTTGTAGCCTAGCTGGCCAGGATGTTAAGTGGAAAGGATGAATGGGGGTCTGACGTTGCCTCTCACCTTCCAGTTGTCCCCTGGGTCCTATAAGCAACACACACCACCCATATATCCCTCCTATGAGTACAGCTCTTAATTACCAACCAGGTTTAAACAATCCTGCTGCTAATGTAGTCAGCCGAGACCCATAATTCTGGTCATGTGAGTGTTTAGCCTGCTAACGTGGGATGTCTTAAATCCATTGTTTATCTGATGCAATTACCTCTGCAGAAGTCAATTTCTGTTCAATTTGTGGTGCGTCTGACATGACTTGGAATGCTGTTATGGTTTTGGTGGTTGTGATAACGGCAGTCTGATAGCCTTTGTTATTGATGTTGTTGAGAATGATGTAGCCCTCGGATTAGATGGGGAACCCATTTCAGATAGGATGTACCTCAGGACCCGTAACATTGTTATTGGGGATTCATAGACCATACTGGCCGACGCTGTCTACGGTGCTCCCGGCCCAGCCTTATAAAGACACATGAGGGCATTATTACGTAAGATTAGTCATTTTTGGGGTTGGGGGAGGTTAGACTTCAGCCTCCACCTTGGCAGTCGGTGGCCTGCTTCATATGCTACATCATCTTTAGTTCATCTGTCAGCCTCTCACAGGCGGCCATGACACTTTCCAAATCACTCAGCGTTTTGCCACAAGCGCTGTTGTGATATTAATATGATTTTCGTTCATTCGGGCCACTGCCACACCACAGTACATTTTAGCATAGCGTATACATCCTGGACTTTTAATGGTTTGGGCTTTTCTGCTTAATGTTAATGTCAACAATGAGAAAGTTGCCTCGGTTCCAAGACGGGGGGGGGGGCTGGGGCAGGAGTGTCGTGGCGGAGGCCAGGGTGATGGAGGGGTTCTTGGTGAGGCATCACCCATGCGAGAAAAGCTGCTCAGCGGCGGCCATTTGCAAGGTTAATGTTGTAGAAAACAACATCCGTCTCTCCCAAACAGTTTCATTAGCGGCGTCACCCTGACCCCTCTCCCCATAACATTGTCAAATGTGACACGCGTCAGATTATCATCCGCCAACCGCGATCAATAAAATCCGCTGCAGCGGCGCGGCCAACGTAGCTTTCCCACGAGCGCTCCTGGCACGCATGCCAAAAGCACCGGGCTAAAATGACAGCAGCCACATCGTCCGCCCTCTCCCATCCATCCCAGATGGGCTAATAAACAGACAGGCTAAGGGCGCTGGCTATCAATAATAATAATAATAGAGTGACTACTGTATGGGGCGTCGTGATGAATTAGGCCCCGTGCTTTTATACAGCCATCTGGTCCTGATGCATTGCCGTTCTGAGTGAACAGCATCTAGACAAACACGCTGAATGGGGGGATACCATTAGTTAAATAGAAGGCTGTTATAAACCCAGGCTCTCTTAGATTATGCTGAGATGTATGCAGTAGCCTGTGGCGTTTAATCTCAGTTTATTATTACACAGTACACAAAATCCTGTCTTGGTTTTTGTAAATAGCTAAACTTTTGTAAGTATTGAATCCAAATATGTAATGTTGTTTACATAACTACTTTCAAAATCTAAGGCTGATAGGGAATGATACCCAAAGAACAGAAGTTATTGTTTCCCAGGCTGTAAAATAGCTTAAGTATTGTATTGAGTCTAGCTGAAGAACTGTATAGAACGGTTTCATGGTATAGGGGAAACCTTTAAATCTGTTTCAACCGAATGACTTGTATTATAGAAACATCCATTTCTATAAATACTTGATGAAGTAGTTTGCCCTAATGTCTAGCGTGAATTGTAATGGACAATTCACTTACATTTACATCTTTGTCATTTAGCAGATGGTTTTATCCAGAGTGACTTACAATTGCATAAATCTTAAGATAACCAAGACAGCACATTTCACAGATGTAGCAGGTAACTTTTTTCTGAATAGTAGTTATTCCCAAAGTACTTCTTCAGAATTCTTGCATAGAAAGTTGTTCCAATAGTATTTTTCTAAACTTTTTATTGTCTCGAATTGATATAAAAAGCTGGAAAGAATACCATAAAACATTGTTGCAAAAACCTACAATGTTGAATAAAAATGAAGCGGGTGAAATGTTCCTGGTAACCATATACACAAACAGGTATTGCATGCTTATAAATGTCTTATTCCATGCATTCTTGTACTTATTACTGTGATGCCTGCTGTTGTTTAACTTGTCATTTAAGCCCAGAGAGAAACTTATACTTGCAATATAAAGAAATTCAGTCAATGCAGTTATCGTCTTGCAATTACAAAGAAATTGCAAGCAGGGATTCGGAGTAAAACATGGAATGGAGATTTTGATAACATATGTACCTTCAGTAGTCATAATAATAATTCTTTTGAAAATACACATTTTTAAAATATTTTTTGTTTTCAATAAATAATAAAATAAACATCAAGCATGATCAAGCAGAAGCCTTATAAAATCTATCCTACATGTATAATTTGTTGTTGCATCCTTGCTTTTAAAGAACCAACCAATCAAATATTTCCAGTACTTTATCTTTTATTTTTCACCTATACTTACTCTATATCCTGTCTATATCACATTTCCAATATATGGATACAATTAATGTAAGTCTATATCCTGTTTCCAATACATGGATACAATTAATGTGAGTCTATATCCTGTTTCCAATATATGGATACAATTAACGCATTTAATTTGGAACAGTCAAGAATTTCTTAAGACACTTTTTAGAGAAACCCTGTTGATTTATTGTGTGTACCAGACAATACTGTAAATGTGTTTCCTCTATGACATTGAGAGCAGTGTTGAATGCATGCTATATCTATTTAATGTTTGGTTAATGTTATTGCCCTCCATTTAAATTAGAATGCAAAAATAAGACTGACCTGCAAGTATGCATGTCTACTATATAAAATAACCTATATTCTGAGATAACAGAAAATCCAAAAATGTTCTGAACAAAATTGCCATCCTCAAAGTAAATTCCCTCTTCAATTGTAGCATTTTCAGAGATAAATGGTATGGTGCATTACAGCCTGAATAAGTCTGACTTTGGTAAAGAGATGCACTCTTTTTTCCAATTGAGACTGTGGAAGTGAGAGTATTGCAGTGCTTTCAGTGAAAAGGCCATCTTTAGGACCTCTTGATCAATCTGTGACCTTTAAGTACATAGCCATCTCGTAAATAGGAGGGTACGGTTACAGAGACTTCAAAAGCAAGGGGACTCGATAATTTCAAAATGGAGCCGTGTGGAGTGCCGCTGGCGGGAAGTCCATAAAAGCTTGCCTTGTTCTCCACACACCTCCTCTCTGCTTCACAACAAGCATTTAGGGTAATAGCCCAGCAGAGAGAGAGAGAGAGAGAGGGGGAGGGGTAGGGAGGGAGGGGAGTGAAAGAGAGGAAGGGGAGTGAGAGGAGAGAGCGATGGAGAGACAGAGGTAGAAAGAGACAGAGCAAGAGAGGGGGAACGGAGGGGGGAAACATAATTCTAGGTAATCATTGGTGGGGAAGCGCTAGTGATCATTACTGTATAACAGATCCTACTCTTCCCTGTTGAAAAACACAGAAAGGGCCGGATGTGGTTGGCAGGTAACGACAGGGAAATTAGCCCGTAACCTTAAACCTCCCCCAATCACACTCTCTCCCTTTCTCTCGCTCTCCTTCTCTCAAACACACACACGATCTCACACACAC
The DNA here is from genome assembly GCA_016801125.1 of Novumbra hubbsi. Classification (NCBI taxonomy): domain Eukaryota; kingdom Metazoa; phylum Chordata; class Actinopteri; order Esociformes; family Umbridae; genus Novumbra; species Novumbra hubbsi. Next base: position 8,915 of record JACXGK010000217.1, on the reverse strand, counting down.
ACACTGAGAGCAGTCAACTAAAATTCAATGTTGCACTCAATAAGGGAACGCTCCGCTCTTTATTACATTTCAATCTTTTTATTTAGATTGGAACAGTAGATAGAGGTCACTGAAGGTCAACAAGGAGAATGGGTGGGATGAACTGGAATATTCCTGTGAGGATGAAGAACAATCTAAACGACGCATATTCCGTTATCATAATAACAACTCGATATATAGAGTACAGTATCTCACTGATATCACTGATTTTCAGTCCCCTGACATTAATTAATGTGGATTCAAAATGTGTCTGATTACATTTACTGTTGTGAATTGTGACAAGTAATCTTGACACAATGTCCAATAATGCATGTCTTGCAATAATAGTGAAATTCACACAAAAATGTAACGTTATGTTGTAGCCTTGTTGGCTTTTTAGTTAATATTTCCAGCTAGCTTGTATTTTCTAATTCAATTAGTTGGCTTGCTAGTAGCTAGGTTTAGTGAATTAGGGATTTATTTATACATGTATCATTCACATAGCTAGCTTTCTATACATTTGAAAGTAAGAACAAAGAAGTATATCACTGACTCAAAGTTTAATGGAATTATCAAAAACATTATTGGTTAGTTTTACTAGTTACAGAGACTAACATGATTTCATGTCATATTAGCATGTATTATTACACCATTTGGTGATGATTATTTATGTTTATAGTTAGCAACACCTTTTTGAAGCAAGCACCATAAATGTATAAAGTTCTTATCAGGGTACTGTCCCGGTATATTGAAGAGCGCTTAAGGTTAGCGACTGTTTCTAACTTTCTTCTGCACGTTAACAGTGTCTGTTTTAAAGAGAAAACTAGCTAACTGAGGAGCTCTAAACAAACTGTCATTAATGAGGACCATGAAGCCCTAATTAAATTAGAAAGTCCACATTTGAGAGAGAAGACACGTCATAATCTTGACAAAGCCAGAGAACAATTGCAATCCTGGCCATCCTGCAATGTCGTGGCCAATAAGAACTTGGTTGGACAAGTACAATGTCTTTTTTTGAAAAGGACAACCATATGTGCTCTAAGAAACTGATTTCATGGCAAACATGACAGATCTTCACTGATATGACATCGTAAGATTGGAATACAATGCTGTACTTCCGATACTGCAGTTTTATCAGTGGGTTGAGTTTTACTAGGAGATTAGGTTGTGCGCTTCCCTCGCTGTCCCTGTGTATATCCTGTGCTAATCTTTACCAGATCTGTGGTGTTGCCTTATCAGTTACAAACAGGTACAAGTGGAACAAATGTTCAGATTGATCCACTAAACACTGCCCCTGTAAGCAGGCCATTGTATTTACCCACTCTGCATCAGGGAAGACAGTGAACACAATCAATAGCACTTCCTGCCTGAATAAGAGTCTTATGCCTCATCACACCTACACACCATTGCATTTTTGTATTCCAGAAGTGTTTAAATGCCTATTTCGTTCTGGTGCTAATGACTCTTTATCACGACATATGTTTACAGCTAGCTACCCAGTGCAATATTTCATCAAGTTGGGCTCTTAAATGTACAGATTTTTTGTGTTGAGATAAAGAAACAAAACAAAAAATCTAATTAAACAGCATTAACATACTTTTCATGATCATCAATTTGTTATGCAATTGTTGTTCCTTAAATAGTCCAAATTGGAAAACCAAAAACCGAAATGAAAGAACCCATATCACTCAGCATCACTAACCCTAACCTACTTTACCCTCCAGGGCCCTGAACACTTGCCCTTTGTCCGGTCACCCTGTCTCTACCCGTTGCCATATTTAACCAGCTTCATATAAAGTGTATCAACAATTTTGCTCAATGACTGTAGATGTGGTTGAGGTAATATGCTTTAATACATGTCCAAAACTTATGTGGTAGATTGTGTGTCTGTGTGTTCGTGTAGTTGTGAATCTGTACTTGATTATATACATTTAAAGTCACAATGCCAAATACCAAAGCAACAGCACAATTTCCGGACATTGCTATATGGCTCTGTGCTATGGGGGTGATCGGGAGACGAAAGACTTCGAATACTGCTGGACCCAGGCAGTGATGTCGCGCAGTGTTATGTTTTTTGATCTGAAGGCTCATCAAGAAAAAACCACTGAGAACCTCTCTTTCCAAAATGATTGTATTTCTATTTGACTATTGTCTCCAAGATGGTTTTGTCTGGTCTCATTATGTTCAACCAAAATGATTGTATTTCTATTTGACTATTGTCTCCAAGATGGTTTTGTCTGGTCTCGTTATGGTCAACCAAAATTATTGTATTTCTATTTGACTATTGTCTCCAAGATGGTTTTGTCTAGTCTCGTTGTGTTCAAACAAAATGATTATATTTTTAGTGTTGTTGTTGTTTTTTTCTTTTTGTATTTTGTCAATTATCATCTTGTCTATTTAGTCAGTTATCATCTCGTCTATTTAGTCAGTTATCATATCGTCTATTTAGTCAGTTATCATCTCATCTATTTAGTCAGTTATCATATCGTCTATTTAGTCAGTTATCGTCTTTGTGGACAAAATCAACCCTGATGACGCATTGGGAAGGCTGGTTGCTACCAGCAGCAGTAGTGGTGCGGCTGTGGTACTGCGGATGAGCGGGGCACTTGGGGTGTGGGGGCACCTCGCCTTGCCATGGATGAGGGGGTCTCTCAGCCGCCAGTGCCCACATCCGTATGGACACGTCTAGCATGGAGGTTGTTGTTATTCATGGTTTTTTACCTATTCAAAATAGCGGTAACATTGGTAAATTGAGTTTATGCAAGAAGGCTGGGTAATTGAGATTAGGGTTATGAATAAGCTATGGTTAAGGTACAAGCTAGGACTAGGGCAGAGGAAGCATGGATTATCCCCACAAGGATAGAAAAACTTGAGTTTGTGTGTGTGTGGGAGAAAGAGACAAGAGAGAAACCTGTGACATTCCTCAGTCGAAACTGAGAGTGACGGCACTAGGGCACTAGGGCACCAAGGCAGGTGTAAGGAATCTTACTTCTCTCATATCCTTCTTTTAAAATGTATTTTTGGAACAAAGGAATTAACAAAATCATTGAAGAGACTAGCTTTTATTTTGATTATTTATCATGTTTTTTTTTATAATTGTTTAGTGTTGCTGTGTTGTTCAATTAAATGTAACACGTCCAATGAAATCATCATGTGATTTGTATCATGTTACTGGTGCCGAAGTCTGTGGTTCTATTCTTACCTCTGCCTGTCCCACTTTCACTTCTTTTGAACCACATTTGGATTCAAGCCCAAGTGCTCCAATCAAGGTAAACCCTTACCTCAATCCGGCCCTGCACGCGGGACGCTGAAACGCTTAAACAAACGGAGGAGTGCGAAACGGGAAATAAGCCGGAGGCAGTTTAGTGACGTTTTGGCCAGAGGTACCGTTAGGGGGGCCCTGTCACCTTGGAATATAATGCAGGTTGAAAGTGTTAGGGTGAGGATGCTAACCAAGCCAGAACAATGGTCGTGTGGGGGCGTTAAGTCTAGGAAACGGCCTATGGCGATGCATACTCCATAGGAGTCATCATTCTAGAGGATGGGTCCCTGAAGAGGCAACCCCAATACCCCCATGGTGAAATCCACATCATAGCCATGCACACCCTCAGAGCTGTTGGGACAGTTTTAGGAACAAAGGCACGTCCCCCATGGGGCTCTAAGAAGGGACAACTCCCTTGACGTGACACCGTGTCTCCAAAGCCTGCTGAGAATTCGCTGTTGCAGAGTAGTAAATGACCCAAAGGGAGCAAAGTGTTTTGCCTTAAAGTGATGGCCAACATTGTTGCTTGTGCGTGAGAAGATCTTTGGGGTGGCGTCACTTAAAAGCCATGAGATCAGAGCCCCGTTCCTCCATCTCCTATAATGACAAGGTGAGCCCACGTTCTGATCGTGCCACTGTCAAAAGACAGCCATGAGATCATCACGTCTTGACCTATATGCCAAAGGACATGGAAAAGAAAGGCACATACAAAGACCAAGGTAGAAGGGCGGCTCATACCGTTGCTTGAAAAGGTGATTGGAAGTGGTCACAATATTTGACTATGATTGACAGCTGAAATGGCCACCATGGGAAACCCATTGCTTTAATCACCCTGCAGTAGACTTCTGTTACTGGGCGACATGTCTCGTGTCACAGCCACAGCCGAATAAACACTGCTACGTCAAACGTACTGACTGCCTAACCACCGGCTCTCGATACGGCATTATGCACAGCCATACTATTGTTTTGAGATGTTCAAGGAGAATTACCAATCGCACAGCTAATAATAAGACTTGCAATCGATACACTATGGGTGTTTGTCATCCTGCTACAGTTGAATCTGGCCTGCAGCTACTCTGACTGAAGTCAGGTAACATGAGACTCAAAATGTGCTGCATCAGTTCTGCTTAACTAATCATGAATGGTAATTGCAGGAAGAACAAACTGCAACTCCCATCCTCTTTCCTTTAGTGACCAGTTCCTTCTTGCTTTGGTCAAGGACTTAGAAAGTAACACAGAGGGTATCATACAGGGACAAATCAGCGAACAAGGGGGGTCCTGAAAGGCTCTGACATGGTGTTTAGGTTTGAGGGCGGGAGTGGGACAGATGTATGTTGGACTATAATGCACGGCAGCCTCAGATAAGACTTCTAATTCCAAACTAAGTAAGAATCTATCTTCTGAAAAGCAACGGCATCAGTCACTCACTGTAATATGTTTACTGGCACAAATATTATTGTGGGATGGGGGCTTTGTTTTTTCGTCTTAATTTCCAGATTTTGACAGCTGTCCTCAATTTTGGCACAAGTCAGATTGACTGGTTAGTACCATTTCACCGTCTCTGTATCCAGGACCAAGGACATTATAGTTTCTTTCACAAGTCAATACTAACCAGTTTTAACGCAATGCCAATGTACGATCATACCATGCTAGCTGTTCCCATAGATTTTCAGTCAATGTAGCAAACCCAATTAGCATAGTTACAGAGAATGTGGATACATAGTTAGGCCTCTTAACTGGACAATGGCACAGCACCGTGAAACACCTCCTGTTATTGATTTTCAACTGTGAGAAGCAGAAAGGACTGTGGACAAAGTTAAAGTTCAACTTTGAACTTTATGCACATGTAAGGCAGTGCCAAATACCAATCAAAGTTCAGCTTAGCTTCAAATTGCTAATGGTTAGGCCCACATACTGAGGCTTGTATTACTGAAGTTGACAGTTGGTATATTTCTATTGACTTTGATCTTTTTGAGTTCAGTCATTTATGATGCCCAAATCATGACGGAACTGTACCCTACATACACGTAAATAATCAGGTAAATATAGTTGTTAGTGGGTGAAGTAGGTGAACATATTTCTACAAACTAGCCCGTTGACATTTAATTCCATGTAGCACGGTGTGAACATATCTAGCTGAATAGTTGGTGGTGGTTCTGGTTGCTCGGAGTTGGCGTAACAATATTCTGCTATTCATTGTGCCTACATCGCTAAGACGGGGTTATTGGCCAATTATCACACCCATTTGTACCTTCATTTCAAACTATCAGCATTGTATCCTGAGTGATGATTGGCTGATAACCGTGGTAAATCACAGCACTATTTTCTGCATTGGTAACCAGGTTTGTAATCTCAATAAGGCATCTCAGGGATTTGTAGGATATTGCAGTGTGCTGAGTCCAGGCAGACTGCAAAGCATCTTGCCTAAGAAATGTTCTACCGATGTATATTGGCCGTAAACTACAATCCCTTGAGCCTTACTGCTTACGTAAACTATGCAAGTACATGAACTAGCTGTAGAACTGGCAATAGGTACACGAGTTACCAGAGGAAAGTGGTGACCACACCTTCACCCGTGTGGTTTAGGTCCGGCGACCTGAGATGTGTTCTTCTGATTTGTCAAGGCACGGACAGTGGGCAAAAAGCACCAAATATCATTGTGAAGGACAAAGAAAATGTCCTTCCTTCTTTCACAGAAACACACAATATGTTTTTCATTAGATGAGAATGGTGCCCAGGGGTCTTAGGGTGGTGCGTAGGGTGGTGCAAACTGCCTCTGCACCATGCAGGGTTACTGGGATGTCAGTCAGAGCCGCTTGGTCCTGTTATGCTCTGGTGACATCTGTGGTAGGTCGCGCACCTGCAAGCTCAATCAAGATTGTTGCCAAGGAAATGCACTCTCCTTCCAGCAAGTACGTCCGGACTGAGGAAGGCCTGTCGTCAGATGGATGACGTTGGGGGATCTTGAGTTTGATGAAATCATATGTGATCAAATAGGAGTTTATTTTCTTCTTGTGTCATTTTGTGATTTTATTTTATGTGTATATAGATGTGCAGTGGATTTGATACATGTTATGTGTTTTAGCAGGGTTCAAATGTAAAAGAGACATTTGGTTCAAAATTTTAGTGGAGTCATATTATAAAAAAAGAAATTTTAAGGGGGCTTCTGTCCGCATAATGATTTATTCTTAAGTTCACAGCCTTCTTTCAAATTCTATGAAAGAAGGCTGAAGCATTTAGTTAGATAGTTCAGCAATAGTAACAGATACGAATATCACCTATGCAAGTGAAGTGGCTCCATTGAGAAGTCAAACCATAGCGTGCCTTTTTAAGAAACCAGGGGAAGGCGAGAGGGGTAAGGTTGTGAGAGTTAAATCCAATACTAATGCTGATACTGATACTAATCTTTAAGCAAGGTCAAAGACCTGGTTACACACCAGAGGCTAAACAACCAAACACCAATGGTCACTCCAAGCCCATGAAGCTGTGATCTCTCTCTGAGCTTCTGACCTCAGTAAATGAAAGGCCAACAGCCTATTGGCAACCATCCACTATCTCCCATCAGTCTCTCTATCCACACATCTACCTGAAAGCCCCTTGGGCTAGTCAGCTATCGTATTGCCACTGTACCTAGCACTTCTTTCTCTCGCCATTGTAATTTGGAGATTCCTTTACAAAACCTTGGATCAGCGTTTCATGACTGGTCTCAATACTGTCCCATGGGGGACACTCTTTGATCCTGACCTTTGACCTTGCGTGTTAAGTCTCCCCTTTGCAAATAGAGTTGACATGGTAGGCCACTTCCTAATTGACCAATTGCTCTGCAATGTTTTGTGGTCTTGCTGGTTTAACCAGTGTCTGTTTTAGTTTTGAAAAGCTTTGAATTGAGTTCTAGTTTTACTAGGGTGACTGAATAGCTTTGCAGAGACTTGTATTGGATCCCGAGGGACTGTGACAAACTGAAAAACCTGTCCACAGTGAAACTGTTTTTTTAAGGGGTGAGTTGGAGTCCACATGCACCCCCTTTCCTCCCTGAAGCAGGTGGCAGCAAGTAGCTTTACACACTGACTCCACCCCTTTCAGGCTACATAGAACGGATTGGTGGTGTATTAAAGGTCTTCTTAAGACTCTAAGAAAAGAAAATGCATCTATAAACGTCAGTACAACTAACAGTCTGACCAACAACTACAGCGTTTAGAGTATTGAACTTTGATACAAAGTTAGTTATGAATGTCACTGTCTAAAATATATATTGTCCAAGGACGCGGGTTAAAAAGTCACGGAACTGTCTAATTTATCTTTAGGATTCACCCTATTAGAATGAGACTTTAAACGTAGAGCCAAGAAATCACACACGGGCCTGGACTCTGACATCAGGCATCTTGCATGAACTTCCATGCTAATCACTCCCCTGTGAACCCTCGCTCATTAGTACCTCTGTGCTGTGACCTCCTGTGGTGACCTGAAGAGAACAATCACCCGAGAAACCAGGGGAATGCGCACGGCCAGAACACCTACAGACCGCTGCTTGGAGTGGCTTACTGGCCGTCCAGTTCCAAGACAGATCGTTTGAGGCGCAAAATTAGCCAGGAGAATCCTTGGCCTTGGGCCCTACTAATTACTTTCTAATGTAACAACGATTCTTTTGAAGAACTGTTTTCTCGCTGACCAGATCTCTTTAAAAGCATGCGTCCCTGGGGCGTGATGGAGGCCGAATGGAAGTGCGCTGTGGCAAGCCGCATCAGAGCAAGGGGGGAAGCTCGGGTTACGCTCTGCCTGCCGTGACGCATCGTCCGTGGGACACCCAGGCTCCAGTCCCCCCCAGCCCCTTCCCTCCAGCCTGCCAGTGGAGCTACACAAAAACCCTGACACCAGTATGGAGGATGCACTCTGCACATGAAACCTTACACTCAACTAATGGTTACAAATGTGTTTTCAAAGAGATCCCAGGTTCCCATGTACACATAAACTCACTCTCTCACACACACACACACACATACACAAATTGGCCAATATACAAAGATTTTATGATAGTTGCTAAACTGGGAATGCTTTCAAAGAGCCTTTCCTTAGGGAAATAAGGCGCAAGAAGAGCTGTGCCGTTTAACACTACTGTTACTGTCAGCTGTCAACTCTTTAACTGACATTGTAAATCAATGTCAAAATGACGGCACATAAATAAATGTACATTTGCTCCAGTTATTGCAAGCAGCAAGTCCATGATGAGATCATTCTGTATTGCATTACTATGATTGTTAACATTATTAACTCGGAATGGGCCTTTTCTTTTTTCTCATCCTTCGAAAACAATGAATTCACTTCTGGGGGACAGATCCCTAATAAGCTGTCAGGTGATAATGTGCTTGTCATTGTTCCCCACTTCTGCTGGGTGTATGGTCTGCAGTACGTCTCAGACAATCATGTACACCACTTCTGCTGGGTGTATGGTCTGCAGTACGTCTCAGACAAATCATGTACACCACTTCTGCTGGGTGTATGGTCTGCAGTACGTCTCAGACAAATCATGTACAACACTTCTGCTGGGTGTATGGTCTGCAGTACGTCTCAGACAAATCATGTACACCACTTCTGCTGGGTGTATGGTCTGCAGTACGTCTCAGACAAATCATGTACA